>SEYY01024766.1:205000-212500 GCA_009176605.1 Armadillidium nasatum | reverse complement strand
ATTTGTTTGTTCAGTACCGTTATTTCTTCTTCATTTGTTAACAATAGGATTATTATTATTTTGTTTTGGTTGCTTATAATTATCTTACAACAGAATATTCAATATATTTCATCAGTTGAATATTTTGAGAGCCTAGCCGCCATGTTGAATTGGAATCAGCTGACTCGAAAATATGATATTTATAAAATTTTGGAAAACCGTTCTACAGTGCAAAACATAAAATGTAATAAAATAGTTCTAAAAAAAAAGCCACAAAATTTTTAGGAAGGTTGTGTACAAGTAGAAAAGAGTTGTAGGCGCTAAAAACCCCTAAAAACCCCAATTTCCAATTTTTGCGTTAAAATAACGTCATCTAAGTTTTCTTAAAGTTTTTACTTTTGGTGGTATTTGATGTAAACAAACCCATTTTCATAGCTTATATTTGTATTTCAATCTTTGTGTCATTTTATGTCAGTTTTTTAAATTTATTTTAAAGGTGTTAACAAAGCTACACATAATTTTTTTTTTGTCCAAGCCACCGAAATTTAGCAAGCAAATAGGTTTACTAGCTATCACATGTAGGCCTATATTTATAATGGGTAATATTGTAGCAGAACACAGGCATCTAGAATTTTGTTAAAAAATATAAACAGGAAATGTTTTAATTTATTAAAAGGATAATAAATGTTTGTGGCTTATGTAAATTATTTGAGGAGTAATGTTATATTTAATCTGTGAATGAATCTATACTAATATATATATATATATATATATATATATATATATATATATATATATATATATATATATATATATATATATATATATATATATATATAATTTATAATTATAAAATATTAGCCTTTATATATTGATAAGTAGCATCTCAATAAATATATTTATTTGTGTGTCAAATTGTATCCAATTGAATTCATCCCTAACTTTCCTATAAGATTTTCTATTTCTAACCCAAACTAGATGCTTTCACGGTAATTGAGTGAAACATAATAACTAGATATTTTGTAAAACTGACTTAAATCTCTCCCATATCTCAGCCCATTTTTTTGATTTTAAAATTCGTTGTTCCAGGCATTTATATATATATATATATATATATATATATATATATATATATATATATATATATATATATATATATATATATATATATATATATATATATATATATATATGATTGACTGCCAGTAGTTTTATGTAAATTATTGAAAATAATCTGAAAATCCAATTGACAGCTTCTTTATTTATGAAAACTCCAATTTAACTAAATGCAAGCCTTTGTTTCTTTACTGAATTGAAAATATTAGTTAAAAATCAGATGATTTAAAACCAAATCTTCTTTTTATTTATATATGATTGTCGCTAAAATAACGATAAAGTAGATGTTTAATAGTATTATACCAGTATGCGTAAAAAACTTTTTTTATATATATATTATATATACTTGTAAAATTTAAAGAATTGGTATGATTCTTTAATTTGGGTAGTATCAGGTACATATTTGTTATTGCATGTTTACATGCATTGTTACATGTTTGGTTTGACAAATTATATATATTTATATTAATTTGACTAGGATGGCCTTGATAGGACCTTGTGGCTTCTTACTATCTCTATATTTCTTATGTTCAAACTATTTTTTTTTAATAATTAACAATATGATTTAAGGATACTAAAAAAAAAGTGTGAGTAGTATATTAATTATTTAATTATTTATAAATATAATATATAATATATATATATATATATATATATATAATATATATATATATATATATATATATATATATATATATATATATATATATATATATATATATATATATATATATATATATATATATATATATATATATATATATATATATATATATATATAATATATATATATATATATATATATATATATATATTATATTTTTATCAAGGAAGAAAACTTTAATTTTAAAGTTTTTTTTTTTTCATTCTGGGTTGAAAGTGGAACTTTATTATTCTTCATACAGTACATATTCTCAAACTATCTTAAACTAAAGAATAGAATAAAGTAGAGACAAGCACGGTACTGAAAGCAGCCTTTAATCTCGGCAATTTAAAAATGCCAAACCTATCCCTATTAAATGTTTAAATTCTTATTCAAAATTTAGAAATTTTCAAAAATTTATTTTATCATTATAAATTGTTTCTCTCTCAAATTTTTTAATTTAATATTTTTTGATTATTGCCAATTAGTGAATAATATCTGGCATTTTTTTCATGAGAATCAATATTGTTTGCCATACAGTCAAATATCTATTCCATTATATTTTTATTATTACTTGACTCTCTCCATTGTTACCCAATCTTTTCTTTTCAAACTTTATTGCTTAATATTTTATCATGATATCACTAACAGTAACTAGTATCTTATGATGTCACTAATATTAACTATGTCATTTTTAGTTAATGCTTGTAATCTATTTTTGGATTGACTTTTATATTAGGAAGTACAGGCAGTTTTTTTTTAAATTTTTTATTTTAATGTTAATATTCAAAGTTCAAAATATAACAGGATCAATAATTTTATAGTAACAATTGAAAATTTATTAACTAGGCCTATATAACAATTTTATTCTTATTTGCAGATTATATAACAATAATGGAGGAAGTAGAAAATAAATTGACTGATTTTAAATGTGATCTTTGCGAAAAAGTATTTAATGTTTTTTTTAAGATACCCAAAATTTTAGGGTGTGGTCATAATTTTTGTTGTGATTGTATTACTCTTGTAGAGATCACTACAAAGACTTGTCCTTCTTGTCAATCTCAACAAAGCAAAGTGAAAAATAACTTGGGTTTGGATTTAGTCGGACAGGTGAAAGAGAAATATGCTATTAAAAATTATACACATGAATTACGGAACATGAGAAATGACTTACTTATCCAACAGGAGGTTGTAAGTAAATATAGAAGCCATTACCTTAAACAACTAATTATGGCTGATGAGCTCTTAATGGATCTAAGTAACTTGTTGAAGGATTCCAATGTTTCAAATGGAAAATCACGCCCAAACTTGATGGAGCTTGCAAAAAACAGTTTTTTCTCCAGTATGAAGGATGCAAGAGTTACTCCACTTCTAAATTTTTCCCCAACTGACTCTAATAATTTCTTAAAAAAGGTTTGATATATAGATAAAAGTATTTCTTTTATGTATTAAACACAACATATTGTTATGATGATGATATAGCCTCTATTTGCCCGTGTAAGAAATTTTAGTTTAAACAGCTGATTGGAAAATTATTTGAATTTAAATATGCATTGACTTTTTGACAATTTTACTGTAGTATAATTATATTATTGTCAATAAGTTTATAAGCTACTGTCCTAACAAAGTTTAAATGTTATTTTAATGACAGATATGCGAAAAAATTCGTTTTGGTGAAAGAATATTAACAGTCCATCACCCAAACTTTGGCAGTGAATTTAAATATGGTTTGATTTCAGTCTTGAACAATGAATTTTTGAGTTTTCATTGTTTGTCATTAAAAAACTCTGAAGGTTGCCAGGAATATGTAAAGGTATATATATATATATATATATATATATATATATATATATATATATATATATATATATATATATATATATATATATATATATATATATATATATATATATATATATATATATATATATATATATATGCGCAAAAATTAACTAGTACAAATTTAAATATTCTAAAGTTTTGGACGACTTTTCAACATCTAATTCTAAAATCTCATTAAAATGAATTAAATAGTAAAAAAAAATACTAAATATAAATAATTATATTAAATCTTCGATATATTTATAAATATAAATACGAAAATATAGTATAAAAGTACGAAAAAAACAATTTAAAAGTAAAATCTTTTTAAAAATAGAATGCTATGCAAATAGGAAATTTTATTTTAATCTGGTTTATTATGCCAAATATATAAGGATTCTAATATTTGGAAATTGGGATTTTCCTCATGATCTAAATTCGCAAAATTAGCTGTATCCTAAAACACTGATTTTTTGAAAAGTTGACTTTATTGCTGAATAAAAGGGATGGTTTAATTGATCCAATGTTTTCAAGACTATTATTGGAGAAAGTCAGCTAATAGTCTTTTCTTTGTTGGTGGCCTCACAGTCACCACACTACATTATATATACAAAGGTAGTTTTTATTTAATTATGAAAAATTTTTTCAAATTTTTTTACTTAAAACATTAGTTTTGAAATTAAATAGGAGAAAATTTCTGTTTTAACACGCCATCAATATTTGTTTCAGTTCAATACTCAATCGTCCCATAAAAGGAAATTTCACATATAGGATATCTTTATCTGCAGTCATTAATATTTCAGAAGATAATAAGTGCTGAAACAAATTTGATTTAGGGTAAATAATTTCAAAATATAAACCTTTACCTAGAGAGATTTTAAATTATTTAGCCAAAATACTGTTATTATATCAAAGTTTAATTTTTATGTGATTCCAAGGGACAAACATCAATTTTTAGGAGAAATACTTCAGTTCTCAACAAATGATGTGTAAATAGGAAAAAAATTAAAAAAAAGTTTTTTAAATTTTCTTTTAAGAAACCTTCCATCATATTCCTCTGTTCTTAATTTCATACATTTCAAATTCCTGATTTAATTATTTATATATAATATATATATATATATATATATATATATATATATATATATATATTATATATATATATATATATATATATATATATATATATATATATATATATATATATATATATATATATATTATATATATTATTTTTTATTTTTTTTCCTAGTTTGACGACTTGAAAAAAATTGTAGCTTCTTCTGAGACGAATGTATTGTACATGTTTCGACTCTTCTTGAAGCTTCGCACATCAGAAGATTTTGAAGACATTATTTTGATAAGGGTGATCAATTCACTTTTAGTACCACAGTTCATTCGTCTCTGTACAGGAGAATCGGGTTCCTCTTATAAAGATGCTGAATATATCTGTACTTCTAATATGTTTCGTGCTGGTGCTGTTGTCTATAATGACAGACGTATAAACCTTAAAGGTTATAATAATGATGATATTGAAAGTGATTTTGGGAATGTGGATTATGCATTAAAAGCTAGAGAGTATGTAACGATATCAAAGAATAAGGAATGTATTGTTTCGGACAATCGTGGTGGTTTTCAGATTCTGTGTCCTATTAATGACGAAAGAAGGAACGATTGCATTGGAGAAATTGAGAGCCCACTAAATATGTTAAATGCTTTTACTACCTATGGTAGAGTCATAGACTGTGGTATTTGTTTCAAGATAAGAATGTAATAGAGTTGTATTTCATTTATTTATTTATTTATGTATTTTTTTTTTGAAGTTTAGTTAAACTTTGAACAATATATCAAAATGTGTTCACCTAAAATATTTATCGATATTAGAAAAAAAGATTACAGCTGTTATGTATGTTCTTAGTTTTATTTTTATTGTAACAAGTGGCTGTAACTGCCCAAATAGATTTTAATAAATTGTGTTAAATTAAAAAAATTTCACCTCTGGCTTGAATATTTTACCTCTTACACATTTCTTTTATATTTTGGGGATTTTAGTTATTAAATTTGCATAGAGTTTGTGTGTGATTTTCGATATACTGAATTAAGATTTTATTTTTAGCTGTGAAAATGTTTTGGTTAATTTGATTAAAGGCTTTAGAAAAACTAACCACCCTGTATTGATAAAACGACTACCTTTTATGGCATGAAGTTATCTCGCTCTCAATTACTTATCTTAATACCAAATAGATCAACTAAGAGAAAGGTCAAGCTATGGTGAAATAATAATTTATGATAAAAACATTGAAACCACTGTCGGTTGAAGAATACTAATATATCTTATATCATTTTAATAAACTTATAACGTTAAGCTTTCCATACATATACGAGAGTTAAATATTTATAACTAGTTAACTAGTTTCAATTGCCTATATATATATATATATATATATATATATATATATATATATATATATATATATATATATATATATATATATATATATATATATATATATATATATATATATATATATATATATATATATATATATATATATATATATATATATATATATATATATATATATATATATATATATATATATATATGACGATTAATTGTCGTTGGCAAAATCGGCATTTTTTCTGAATTGCCATAGTCAATTTTCTGCCGATTATTTTACATATTTTAGCTTGATCATATCCTCAAAAATTAATAATCATTAATACAGTCATACATTTTTCTTTATCTTTTTTTTTCAATGTATACTCAAGAATATTCTCACCCTTAACATTCTTTTTCGTAAATTTATATACTTAATTTAATATCCATAACATTAATTTTCAACCTTATAATATACTGGTTTTGATTTGGGTTTTTTTTTCTTTTTTTCTTACCATCTGTCTATATTATTATTTTGATTGTTTACTTTCGAGTAATTTCTTCCCATATTTTTTCATTTCTTTTATTAAATTGTACCATTTTTATACATTTCACATTGTTTCAGAAAAATGCCTGATATGACTTAGTTCGAAATCCTGCGGGACCAATGGGAAATCTAAAAATTTCACTCCTTGGAACCCGAGAGAAACATTTTTCAATCTGAAAATTTCCGATTGATATTTGTAATGTACCTAATTACGCGATTACCCGATTTTCGTGAAAATTTTTGAGTAGATCCAATTATTTTCCGATTTTTTCCTAAGAAATTTGCAAGGGAAATCATTGAGAAATATACGATTTCCAATTCAAAATTTCGAATCTTAAATCGTCAATGGATTCCATGGGAAATCGCATTCCTCTAACAATTTTAACAATATGGACTCGACGGGAAACAGATTGGGAGCCAATAAAATATTTTTTGTTCAGATCTTTTGCACGAATGGGCTTTTGAAATTTAATCAAAGAGAGGAACGAGCTGTTAAAATATCCATAGACTAAGAACCAATCGTTAACTTTTTTGTATAATTGATAATAAAAAAAAAATATATATATATATATATATATATATATATAATATATATATATATATATATATATATATATATATATATATATATATATATATAATATATATATATATTATATATATATATATATATATATATATATATATATATATATATATATATATATATATATATATATATATATATATATATATATATATATATATATATATATATATATATATATATATATATATATATATATATATATATATATATATATATATATATATATATATATATATATATATATATATATATATATATATATATATATATATATATATATATATATATATATATATATATATATATATATATATATATATATATATATATATATATATATATATATAGAGAGAGAGAGAGAGAGAGAGAGAGAGAGAGAGAGAAACTTTAAAAAGTACCAAAACAGATATTATCTGGCAACCATG
>SEYY01024766.1:195000-200000 GCA_009176605.1 Armadillidium nasatum | reverse complement strand
TCATTAAATTCGATGTCGATTTGATTGAATTTGATCCATCAATGTTTCATCAAAGTTTGATGAAAATTAAGATTTCTTCTGCCGAAATACAAAAATTTTTTAACTTTTCAAAATATAAATCCATACTTCCAAACCTTTTTCGTTCATAAAAAAAAAAAAAATTTATCAAATACTGTATTTTAATATTTAAATTTTTATGTATTTAATGAATATTGTTTTAATTATCTTCAGCTGCAACTCCTAATTTTAATTATTATATTATATATATTATATAATATATATAATATAATATATATATATATATATATATATATATATATAATATATATATATATATATATATATATATATATATATATATATATATATATATATATATATAAACAGCATAACCAACAATGTTCAAAATTTTTTGGTAAGATCCATTATTATGCCGGTTATTTTATATATATATATATATATATATATATATATATATATATATATATATATATATATATATATATATATATATATATATATATATATATATATATATTATATATATATATATAATATATATATATATATATATATATATATATAGGAGATCCCGGTTAGCTCAGTGGATAAAGCGGAGGAAATTCGTAGACAAAGCGGAGAATTTCCACGCTTTAGGGCAGGCAGTTCGTATCTCGGTAAAACGAAGACTCTGACTGCTCCGCCCACTAACCAAGATCGGACATTAAAAAATCGCCGCTCGTTGGAGGTCTTCTGTAATTAATTACAGTTTACGGCAAAGTGTATTAATACACTGATCTCAATACCCACACATCACTACAAACACAGCCAACACATACAACCTATAATTACATACAACACACTATCCTCTATCTGCCACCTGTACAGTAAGTCTTCAAAGTATAGAATCTCACTACGTCCACGGATAGCTGAGCGATCTAGATCTGTAAGACTGTGGCAAGGGTTACTATCACCCCAGATAACTATACACCATATCACCAGCATTAGGTGACCCCACTGGTCGGGAAAACACAAATAACTCTGCTTCTCCCGATTGTCCTCACTACGGTAAGAGGTTAAAAGTGTTGAGAAAGTCTAAAGTCTATATATATATATATATATATATATATATATATATATATATATATATATATATATATATATATATATATATATATATATATATATATATATATATATATATCTATATCTATATCTCAGTGCCCTGTAGCAACAACAAAAGCCAGTATAACGGCAGGAAACACACGGTATCTTTCTTTTCAAAGACAGGGTGGGATGATAGCCCGCAAATCAGATTTTCCCAACGGAATCTTCATTATTGTTTTATCAATGCCAAGTGATGAACCCTGTACAGGAATACCTGAAGGTAAAGTACTGTTTATTAAAATTTTGTTGATTTTATTATAATAGAGAGAGAGAAGTTTCAATTTAAATGTGTTTTACAATTTTTTTTACAACTTTTAAAAAAAAGGTAATAAATTTAGTGTTCATCACAAAAGTTCTGTAAAAGTTTCTTTGAAGATATATATTTTAGTTTTAAAAATGGCGTTCATTGTTAAATATGTTTGATAAGTAATAAGCACCACCTGTTTGCATATATATAGTATATATATATATATATATATATATATATATATATATATATATATATATATATATATATATATATATATATATATATATATATATATATATATATATATATATATTAGTGATGGATCGGATGTCATATTTTCCAATTTGCGGAATGCGGATGCGGATGCGGATGTTGAATTTTGGAGAAAGTGCGGATGCGGATGCGGATGCGGATGTTAAATTTTTGAAAGTTGCGGATGCGGATGCGGATGCGGATGTTGATGTTGAAAATTTCGGATGCGATGCGGATGTTAATTTTCGAAAATGCGGATGTTAATGTTTTTATGAGGATGCGGATGCGGATGCGGATGCGGATGTTTAATTTTGATGAGGATGCGGATGCGGATGCGGATGCGGATGTTTATATATATATATATATATATATATATATATATATATTATATATATATATATATATATATTATATATATATATATATATATATATATATATATATATATATATATATATATATATATATATATATATATATATATCACTATCACCTTTCCCACTTTCGTGAGGGTGTGCCCGCCAGAATTCCCTTACAAACATAGCTATTCTTACCTTTCAACGCTTTCACCACCTCCCTCCATCTCTGTCTCTACAAATCTTCTACCCTCGTCTAAACTCAAATTCCTTCCATCAAAATCACTCTCACTCCATCCATCCATCTCCACTTCGGCCTTCCCCTCCCTCTACCCTTTCCCTATCTACATCGGATCTACGTACCTTACCAACCATTCTGTTCTCTTTCATTTTTCACATATGTCCAAACCATTTTAGTACATCCTTCTCCTCTAAATCAATTACACTCTTCTTCCATTTACACATCTCCCTAATTCTTTCATTTCTAATCCTATCAATCCTTCTCAATTTATATATCGCTCTCAAATCTTTCATCTCAAAGACATTGAAACTTTTTCTCGACCGAGCACTTATCGTCTATGTTTCACACACATACAATACAGAAGGTGAACACATACATTCAAACATTCTTATCTTTATTTCTTTCGAAATTTTTCCTTTCTTCCATACTTTTCTTAGGCCCCCCCAATACTTTCATTCCTTCTACCACTCTGTTCTTTATTCCTTTTTCCGTCCCACCCTTACCTTCCACCCAACATTACTAGATATTTGAATTCATTCACCTCCTCAAGTTTCCATTCTCACACTTCTACAACCAATTCCTCCCTCCACATTTCCTCATCCCCACCTCCAATCCTCATAACTTTATTCTTCGCTGGATTGAATTTCAATCTCGTGTTTGCACATTTCCCTTCAAACTCTCTCACAAGTATTCTCATCTTTTCTCCAGATTCTGCCACCAACACATGCCGCATCATCTGCAAAAAGTAAAACATTCACTTCACATTCACCCTCCATATTTCTCAACGTAAAACTCTTCCCTTCTCTCTCCATTTTTCTAAGTAAACCATTCATCAATTGATTAAATAACATGGAGATATTACAAACCCCAGTCTCAATCCCACTCCTATGGTAAACCAATCCGATAGTTCTCCCTTCACCCTCACTCTTGATCTACAATTCGCATATATATATATATATATATATATATATATATATATATATATATATATATATATATATATATATATATATATATATATATATATATATATATATATATATATATATATATATATATATATATATATATATTAGTGATGGATCGGATGTCATATTTTCTAATTTGCGGATGCGGATGCGGATGCGGATGTTGAATTTTTGAAAGTGCGGATGCGGATGCGGATGCGGATGTTGAATTTCCGAAAGTGCGGATGCGGATGCGGATGTTGAATTTTCGAAAATGCGGATGCGGATGAATTTTCGATGCGGATCGGATGTTAATTTTTGTGCGGATGTTCCGCATCCGCGCATGCGGATGCGGATGCGGATGCCATCACTATATATATATATATATATATATATATATATATATATATATATATATATATATATATATATATATATATATATATATATATATATATATATATATATATATATATATATATATATATATATTCAGAATTACTTCACGCCACCCAGTTGCTTGCTCTGTATAATGGTGTTGTTCGCCCCTGTATGGAGTATGCTTCGCACATCTGGGGTGGTTCCACACATACAGCTCTCCTAGAGAAGGTGGAGTCAAGGGCATTTCATCTCATAAACTGTCCTGCTCTTACTAACTCTCCCAATCTCTTTCTGCCCGTCGAATTGTTGCGTCACTCTCTTTGCTATCGCTATTACAACGGACACTGCTCTTCTGAACTCTCTCGTCGCATACCTCCTCCAATGAGAAGAGCTCGTGCGACACGCCTTTCTACACATTTTCATCCTTTCTCTGTCCAACTCTCCGACCCCAGACACAACCGCTATGCTCAGTCTTACATATACTCTGCTGGTAAAGTCTGAAACACACTCCCTTCATCTGTTTTCCCAAATTCCTTTGACTTACATACTTTCAAACGCCGTGTATCTGGACACGTCGGCCACCATTGACCATGATAATAGATCTTTCCCAACTCCGGTGGAATTTGGTAGGCCTCCGGCCTTTGCCCACCGGAGGAAACAAAAAAAAAAATAATATATATATATATATATATATATATATATATATATATATATATATATATAATATATATATATATATATATATATATATATATATATATATATATATATATATATATATATATATATATATATATATATATATATATTATTTTAGGTTCTCAAAATATCACAAAACGAAAGAAAACTGTTGAGCTTGAAATATTACCTCATACGACAGTGTCTGAAAATTGGTCAAGCTTTTTCTTCACTGGATTTATAATTTCTGCAATAATTATTGGTCACAACTTACTTATAAAGAAAATTTATAGGTTTGGACAATCTATATTTTTTTTTATTTCTTTGTTAATTAGAGGTAGGAGATAGATTTAGAAAGTTCTTTGGCACCTAATTGAACTGATGGGGGTCTAATAAACCCCAGCCAAGTCCTAGACCCAACAGTCCCTCCCGCTTTGCTTTTCCATGACAAATGCTGTTTATGACTCGATGGTATAAGCTTGGATACCTTTGGAATAAATTGAGGGATTCTTGGGACAAGTTATCTTCATTATTATTTGCTTTGGAATCATGAATGATTGATTTATTGCATACATAACAAGTTCTTTGCCAAGGAATTTGCAAACGTAACGAGTCCCAAAAACTCGAATGCATTACAGAATAAAAGAACAGTAATTTAAAAGGAGTTATATATGTTATATTTCTGTAATGCATACAACACCCCTTAATCTTTGAAACCCAATTTTGTG
>SEYY01024766.1:175000-190000 GCA_009176605.1 Armadillidium nasatum | reverse complement strand
TAGAATATTAAAATTTTGTTGGCATTTTTTTATTTTGTTGTTAGTAATATAAAAATTGTTTTATTCCATTTTAAAATTATAGATATGTATTAAAAAAAAAAAAAAAAAAAAAATTAGATATTGAAGTTTATTTGTTGAGTTAACAATAATGATTCGCACTAAACTTGGCGTAACAGAAGTATTTTATTGGAATTATTTAGTATATTTTTTTCAATTACGTACTTTCTTAATAGAAAATCTCAGTACCAGTTTGAAAAGAAAATCATTTTAAATTTAAATGATTTTTTTTTTGTGAAAGAAAATAAGGAATAAGTTCACGGACTCCAATCAATTAAGTTATGACAAATGAATTACAGCCTTTTTGTAGGTAGTGTAAAATAGAGAAATTCTCTGTATTACCAACGCGCTTCGGAAAAGTAGAGAAAAAGATCTCGACAAAAACTCATCTGTTAGGGTCATATACCGACTTTCACGTCAACAAAATATTTTTTCAGGTCAACAAGTTTAAAGTTAAGACATTTGTCTTATCTAGGAGCTCAAGAGGTTCTCAACGAATCCATGTTTTTTATTTTGTTTCATTTTATTTTTTTAACAGTAATTGTAATTAAACTTATTCATAGGAATTTCCCCCTTTTTTCACACCGCATGTTATGCGGATTCATAGTTCAAAAAGAAATTAATAGTTGGTCCTTTATTATCATAGTAATGCATTTTTCATGTATTAAAATCGTTAATTAGGTCCCGGCTTCACCTTTTAATACCATATTAAATAGGCATATCATATTGAACAGAAAATTAGTTTTCTTTATTGAATATTCAACAATTACAATTTATCTTACCACATCTGAATTTACAAATGTGTGGAATTTGTTTTACTATATCTTTAATGTATAATAATATTTCTTTTAAGTATGGTGTATTCAATTGTTACGATGTCTTCAGATCTTTAGCAGTTGGTTTGATATTAGTGGGTATCATGTCTTCATTTTATCACATTTGTCCAAATAAAATAACTTTCTCTTTTGGTAAGTAACCCTTGCAAAGTTTCAAATGCCTTTTTATTTAATTAAGGGACCAGTAATAAGAAAAAAAAAAAACTTATTTCAAATGAAGGTACTTATGTTTTTTCGGGGACAAACCACATTTTATTTATGTTTAAGATAGTTGATTTAAGTTTAGAAATATGTGACTTTAAAAGGAATAGTCATTTGATTTATGCTTTCCTTTTTTTAAGTCGTAACATTTTTTATTATAGAAGTTAAATGTTTTTTTTTTTTTTTCTTCAAATTTTTTTTTTTTTATAGCACGGTTTTAAGTGACTTGAGATGTACTTGTTTTATAGTGTATAAAACAGTTTGTTAACAGTTTAATTATTTAATATAATAAAAATAATAATAAAATTCTTTGTAGCATGACGCAGAAATTATTTGACCTAATTATTTTATTTTAGTTTATTTTTAGAAGTATCTTGAGCATCAACAATTTCACAATTTTTGGTGATTTTTTTATGTTTGTAAAAAAATTCCCATCATTACTTTTGAAATTTCATAAAGAAAAATTAAAATAAAAATAATTTTTGCCCTTAACTACTGTTATAATTTTAGACAACCGTAGATTGGTTGCGAAATTTTATATATTTATTTTTTTAATGAAATTTGTAGATAATGTTAAATAGTGTTATATTTTTTCCTTATTTCTTTAGATATAATGTTCATATATGTGGAAGCCATAATCTTGATTGTTGCTGTTTGGGGTCTTCGTCATGGAACTGTAATTACTCATGTTTATTCTACAATAGGATTTTTTGCTGTCATCCTCTTAACAGCAGAATTAAAAGATTTTATCTCTTATCAAATATTTTGGACACTTGTTATCCTTTTTCATTTTGTTGTTATGACTGCAATCGCAACAATGTTGTGCAAATTTGGAACATGGAATTTTTGTAAGTTGTTTTATGGAATATATTTAAAAAGGAATTTTTGTCTTTCTTTTACATAAGCCTATGTAAAAATCCTCTTCAAATCTAAATTTAATTAAATTTCTTTTTGGAATTTTCATATCCTCTCATTCAGTATGTAATTTAGAATTCTTAATTATTATTATTATTATTTTTTAATCCACAAGTTTTAATACTTATTTTTAAACTTATCTGTCCTGTTTAATAAATCACCATCCATTTTATGGTCAATCAGTTTGATATATATATATATATATATATATATATATATATATATATATATATATATATATATATTATATATATATATATATTATATATGGGAAGGTTTCAAAGAGTTTTCCATCCCTTCAAAGAGCAAAACAAATTTTTAATTTTTATATATAATTCTCAAATCCTAATATATGCTACAAAATATAATATATATATATATATATATATATATATATATATATATATATATATATATATATATATATATATATATATATATATTATATATAATATATAATATATATATATAATATATATATATATATATATATATATATATATATATATTAAAAGCTCCCGTTTCAATTTATCAACTCTTCCGTGATTGGAACACAATGGCGGAGAATTTTCAGACCTTATTAAGAGAAGAAGGTGAACAAAACCTCCACAATAAGATACACTTCACAGTCATCCGAACCCTTATCGGCTTACTTGCTAATTTTGCTCTTATGATTATTGGACCAATGGTTGATTTGAATATGTATTTCTATGTATTACTAGCATGCGTTGGGAACATGGTTTTATATTTATTGAATTACATTGTAACTAAGGTTAGAATACTTGTATAATATATATATATATATATATATATATATATATATATATATATATATATATATATATATATATATATATATATATATAATATATAATATATATTTATTTTATTTAGTTATTTTTATTTTTTTTTAATTATTTAGACATATTGTAATAATTGTATAATTATAGAATATAATTTATATATCATATATTAAATTAAAATTTAATAACTAGAAATATGTAATATTTATATAATTATATTTAATAACTTTCCTTTTTAATAATATAAATAATTATTAAACTTAATATTTAAATATTGATAATTAACTTGTTCATTTATTTGGTCATTGATGTTACTGTCACGAGATTTTATTCAACCAAGGTTATGATATGGATGAGTGTAAATGATTGAGGATGTAGTTGCTGGTACTGATAAAGCATCTTTTATTTGTTTTGTGTTTCAGGCATTTGTTTGTAAAGAAAAAGGGACTGTGTTGTCCTGGATATACCTATCTGTGTCTGTCATTTTGTGGGGCGTTGCTTTGTTTTTCCTTTTCATTGAGAACTCGGATGTCGAGGTATATTGTCATTATTATTATTATCATCATCATCATCATCATCATCATCATCATCATCATCATTTATTATTATTATTATTATTGCAATCGAAATCCGAAACATTGTAAACATAATATTCTGTTTTATAAAATTATTTACAATTTTAGTATATATTACTAGGAAAAAAAAAATTTAAGTTTTCAAATTTTTAAGAATTCATTTTTTAGAATTTTGAAATTAAATTTTAAAGTTCTAAGAAAATAATGTAAATTATTAATATTTTTAAAAAATTATGTAATATTTTATAAAGTTTTTAAAACTAATTAAAATCTTAGAAAGTCAGAAATATGATATCGATGAAAACTTGGGAAAGTCATAAAATTATTCATTTGAAGTTTAAATAAAATAAATTGTTAATTTATTTAATTGCAGACAACCCCTGCTATATCTCATTCCAAAAACGCCGATTGTCGCTTATTTGATGTGTTTTCGGCCCATGACATTTGGCACGTGACTTCGGCATTTGCTTTGTATACCTCATTATTAGTAAGTACATAATATTTCATTTGTAGTGAACATTTTACTTTACACACAAAATTCACTCCTACTTTAAAACATAAAATTTAGAAGAGTCAAAGTAGTAGTTTAAATATTTTGAAGGATTATATATATATATATATATATATATATATATATATATATATATATATATATATATATATATATATATATATATATATATATATATATATATATATATATATATATATATATATATATATATATATATATTAGCCTAAGATAGAATAAGCTTGTTTCAGTTTCACATGTAGTGTAGGAAAGTATGCTGTGAAGCTTATAAAAATAAATAGTTTAAGATTAATTAGTATTATTATAATTTAATAATAAACTAGATCCACAATTAGTTATTATTTAAGACAATAATGCCTCATATAATTCAAAGTATATTTAGTTTATAATTTAATAATAAACTAGATCCACAATTAGTTATTATTTAAGACAATAATGCCTCATATAATTCAAAGTATATTTAGTTTATAATTTAATAATAAACTAGATCCACAATTAGTTATTATTTAAGACAATAATGCCTCATATAATTCAAAGTATATTTAGTTTATAATTTAATAATAAACTAGATACACAATTAGTTATTATTTAAGACAATAATACCTCATATAATTCAAAGTATATTTAGTTTATAATTTAATAATAAACTAGATACACAATTAGTTATTATTTAAGACAATAATACCTCATATAATTCAAAGTATATTTAGTTTCTTTTTCATCATCCTCCCACAGGGTATCTTAACTCTTGACGACGATTTGGTTGAAGTGGATTTTCAAAAGATTCCAGTATTTTAATTCGATAATAGTATTGAATCTCTTTAGGATTAGTTAATAGTTTTGAAAAAGAAACAAAGGAATCTCACCTCATAAGGTGTTCATTTTAGTATTTTTTTTTTTTTTTTTTGGGGGGGGGGTTTGTTATTAAGAGTATATCTGCGTAGTGTCTACACATGAATTTTGTATTGATAGCAACTCTAAGCTTGTTCGCTTCACCATGATATTTTCTTCTTATATACACTACTTTTCCTGCCGAATTTAATCTCTCTTACCTTATGCTCTGCGTCTGTTCTTATCTGCTATATATATATATATATATATATATATATTATATATATATATATATATTATATATATATATATATATATAATATATATATATATATATATATATATATATATATATATATATATATATATATATATATATATATATATATATATTGCGAGTGCCCATCTCTAGTCTGAGTTTAACATTTATTTAGTATTTACAGTATTTGCTTGCTTTTTTTACTATTAAGAATTATAGTATTTTTGTACATGTATACATCAAACAAAGGATATATCCTTTAAGAAGAGTCCCTCTGGTTGTGAATCCTTCTGTTCTTTGTTCTGAGTCTGACATATTATTAGGGATTCGCTATCTGTTTTTTTTTTTAATTTAAATATCTATGAATCATCAATTATTATTTATGTGACCTGTAGTGAGGAAAAGTCAGCTACCTACATGACATTTACCAGAAGAGAGGAAAAACAAAAACCATGACATTTACCAGAAGACAAGCAAAACAAAAACCGTTATCCAAATCAAAGGTCACTGTGCTTCTACGCACGATGTTTGAGTGTTTTTAAAACTTGTACTTGCTATAATATGCTATAATGCTATAAAACTTGTTATAATACGCGAACGAATATAATGTAAAGAACCCGGTCGCTTTGTTTATGTTTTAAAAAAATTTTTTTTGGAAGAATTTGAAGCCTTAATATAGTTTAAATGGCAATAGCAGCTCCCGCAGATAAAGATGAACCGAAGGAAACATCGCTCTAGGATAACACTAACATTACTAGATCGTAATGTTAAGTTATCTATTCAAATACATTCAAAGTTGAGAAAAAACTAAACCTTTATGATTTCATAATGATATAAATGAATATCTTTCATAGTGCTTTTTATTTTGATTAGCAGTTTTCAATGATAATTTCTCATTACCTTTAATTAAAATTTATGCTGCTTTTATTTTATTTATTAGGGAGAGTAACATGTTTAGTATAGGTTTGTAGTCACTTTGTCTTTAATTAACGAACAATAAAACTAGCTATGAATATTTATTATTATATCTAGCTCCATTATATAACGAAAATTAGTTCCAGGATATTTTATAACCTAAAAATGGTACTCATTTTTTTTTAATATCTTTAATATATTTAAAATTTGAGATTGGTAATTCTAATTCAAAGATTATTCAGAGCTTTTTAAATAATTTTTATTGTAAATTTATTTTTAAATTTTAATTTTTTGTATTTTAAATTATACGTATTTTATAATTTTTATTGCTAATAAATCAATATAAAATTTTAATGGAAAGTCCTACTTTGAGTAGTTTTTTTTTTTTTTTTTTTTTATATAGAGTTTAGGATTTATATATATATATATATATATATATATATATATATATATATATATATATATATATATATATATATATATATATATATATATATATATATATATATGGCAAAGGTGGAGATTATTTCTGAGTTTCGATTGTTAAAAAATTTCGAAAATATCGGAGAAGCCTATCGTAAACAAGAGAGTTGCCAGAGGTACTATTACTAGACATACACACAATTATTATTACTTACTTTTCTAGCAGAACCTAATTCGACTTATCATAACCTGAACTACCGAAGTTGCCGTAAAAAGAGAATATAAAGATTATTATTACTTACTTTTCTAGCAGAACCTAATTCGACTTATCATAACCTGAACTACCGAAGTTGCCGTAAAAAGAGAATATAAAGAGGCGTAACGTACAGAAGAACGTAACAAGAACGCACTACAATGACAATGGAAGAAAGGAAACTGAGCTATGAAACGAAACTGAGTTATAAAAAAAAAGTTATAGGCAGGAAAGTATCGATTAAAATAAAATATCGACATAAAAAATATCGATATAAAAAATATCGAAACTCAGAAACAATCTCCACCTAAGCCTATATATATATATATATATATATATATATATATATATATATATATATATATATATATATATATATATATATATATATATATATATATATATATATATATATATATATATATATTATGTTGAGTATGAATGATCTGAGTTTTTGAGGTGTTGAAAACCAACAAATTTTTTACGCATTTAGAATTGCTACAATTATGAAAAGTCAATTGTGTGCGTGTAGTGGTTAATGTATTCAGAATCTAAATAATTTTGGTTTCCATATAAGGGATTTAAAATATTACTATTTGTTTGTTTTATTATAGCCATATTTTACGCTTCAGAATGTCAATTATATATGATATATATATATATATATATATATATATATATATATATATATATATATATATATATATATATATATATATATATATATATATATATATATATATATATATTTTAGAGATTATATAAACCCATTTATTATATTTAGAATTGTGTGCATTATGGTCTATTTTTTATTGTAAATATTTTTTTTATCAATAAAGAATTAAAAATATATTTATAATTCATTTACTACTTTAATGTAAATACATTTGTTACTCACAGTGTAAAAAACTTAATTCTTGTACAGCAGATATATCTGAATTTAAAAATATATATATATATATTGCTTTCAAGAGGCTGTTATGCAGTTTGCTAGGCTGATTAGATGAATTCCCAGAGACAAGCGCTAGAGACTGGTAGATGATTTTCTCTCAAACTTGCCAGCAACTGCCTCATTTTTTTTTAATTTGAGAAGACATTATATTCACAAATCCAAATAAACGTTAAAGTCCAACTGATTCTACTTAAGGAGGGGGGTGGGGTATCTTTCGTTGGTCTCACGTGTTCAGTTGTGAAGGAAGAAACGAGTAGTAATACTACCCGGTATAAGAACAAAGGGCGGCTACTTACGGGTTTAAAACAGTAGGGTATGCCTGGTTTGATGCTGAATTGGCCAAGCACCAATTTTCCACTAGAAGGTAATGCACCAGCAACACGAGTAATTTTTTTTTCGCACAGCACTGCATCGGTGCTTCGTCCATTCCTATTTTGGTGTTGTTTATATATATATATATATATATATATATATATATATATATATATATATATATATATATATATATATATATATATATATATATATATATATATATATATATATATATATATATATATATATATATAGTGGTTTCTCAAACTCTGGTCTCCTTAATTAAAAAATTGGAGTCTATTTCATTTCGCCGTATCAACTCTCCACACCTTCACTGTTGCGCTCTCTTGGCTATTTTTAAAGAATGAATTGTTCCTTCGTAAGCTCTCTACTGACGCTATTGTAATGAAAACTGCTCTGGTTACCTCAATTCTTCTGTAGCATTCTTCCTCCTTTGATGAGTGCTCCTGGGACTCTACTTTCCCAATACATTCTTATTCTACTTCTCCCAAGTTTTCTGAACCCAGACTTAATCGTAATTTCTTATTTCTTCTATACCTTATATTACGAAAGTCTGAAACATATTTCTCGGGCCTTTTCTTCCGTATAACATGTGTCACAGCATGTCGGCAAGTGATTTTGATAGCGAACTTCTTTACGCTTCCAACCAGAGTTAAAAGAGAATAGGAAGGACAGGGTAGTCATAATTCCCTCAGAAATATATATATATATATATATATATATATATATATATATATATATATATATATATATATATATATATATATATATATATATATATATATATATATATATATATATATATATATATATATATATATATATATATATATATATATAAGGGACGGCCTCTTACTGAATGCAAGCATACCTAAAAATGTCAATACAAGTCTGGATATAGTTTGACAAATTAATTATATTACTAAATATTGGAACAAATAATCACATAAAATAGTATTTAAAAACAGAGCTTGTTAAAATAAAGTCTCCTTGTCTCTGGTCATGAGGGCAAGAATTTGTTTCTATTTTCAAACCACTGCAAATTTGGGTAATAACTTGCAAGATGAGCATTACGTACACGTGTGACGCAACAATTCGATGGACAGAATGATACAGGAGAGAATTGGTGAGAGGGAAAGAGTTGATTAGACGAAAAGACTTAGGCTCCACCTTTTCAAGGAGAGTTGTATGAGTTGAACACCCAATATGTGTGAGGCGTGCTCCATACAGTAGCGAACATCACCCCTATAAAGAACAAGCAACTGGGGAGGCTTAAAAAACTACAAATGCTCCTCAGAACACCCAACCTCTTAGAAGCTTGTTTAGAAAGAAATAGATGTTATCTTTCCAAGAAAGATCACGAGAAAAAGAAACATCGAGAATAGTAAGGACCGTCTAAGGTTTTAGTTGTGTGTTTCGGAGATGTTATATAACTTTGTGAAAGGTTAGGTCGAGAAGAGAGATGAAGGAACTGAGGTTTTGAGGCATTGAAAACAACTATATTTTTCTCTTCCCCAATTTGAAATACGAGAAAGATCAGAGGTTATATATATATATATATATATATATATATATATATATATATATATATATATATATATATATATATATATATATATATATATATATATATATATATATATATATATATATATATATATATATATATATATATATATATATATATATAATCACCCATATTTTAATAGTTCACATCTCCACAAATTTACTTTGGTTTTATCTATTTCCTTTACCAAAATCCACGGAAATTCTACGCCACTCTTCCTCAAAATCTAAAATTCAAAATTCAAATTTCCTCGTATATTGTGCGTGTGCTTGTGTGTGTTGTGTGTGTGTGTGTGAAATTGGGAGGTCTTCAAACAGAACCGCGTCCGTAGTAAATGGGACGACTCGGGAGAGGGTCAACTTCGCAGTGCCGAAGATGGTGCCGAATGAACAAGTTTGGAAGTGTTCTTTTTAAGTTGAAATAATTAAATAGAATTTAATTTTTATTTTTTTGAAAGGGGTAACAAAAATAAAGTTTTTAAAATATTAAAAAAAAAAATTTTTAAATTATATTTCAACTAAAAATTAATTTCTATTTTTAAGTTTTATTATTATTGATAATTACAAAAAAATAAAAAAATAAACTAATATTAATTTATCAAATTTAAAATAATTATAATAAACAATGATATATATCTCAATCATAATATACTTCATATATTCAATTTTTTTAACCAACAGTGGAAACATAGGTATGTATCTTCTCACTATTATTTTTATTATTATTATTATTATTATTATTATTATTATTATTTTTATAATAAAAAAAAAAAAAAAAAAAAAAAAAAAAAAAAAAAAAAATATATATATATATATATATATATATATATATATATATATATATATATATATATATATATATATATATATATATATATATATATATATATATATATATATATATATATATATATATATATATATATATATATATATATATATCAGACTATCAAAAAAAAAATTTTTAATTTTAAAAATTTATTATAAGCCTTGGAGAAGGAAAATTTAATTAAATTGTAATTAACCAAAGAAACTTACCTTAGTTTTGTTTTTACTCAAAAAATATTATTTATATATATATATATATATATATATATATATATATATATATATATATATATATATATATATATATATATATATATATATATATATATATATATATATATATATATATATATATATATATATATATATATATATATATATATATATATATATATATATATATATATATATATATATTGCCGTCTACCGTGGCTCGAACGGTAGGGTGATTGACTCACGTGCTTGAGGGCGCCGGTTCGATCCCACTTCGGGATCCTAGGTATATTCTACCTAGAAAGTTCCTCTCCTCGAATAGGGCAATGCCCGTGAGATGTGAACTTTAATAAAAAAAAAAAAAAAAAAAAAAAAAAAATATAGTAGGAATTTATTTTCACATTTTTTACCACCGCACACATACTGGTTAAACTCTATTCAAGAACTGTGGATAAAAAATGGAAAAAGACCATAAAATTATTCACTCATGAAGAATCTGATCCAGATCTCTCAGACTGGTGCGATTGCAAGCAATTTGAAGTTGAATGTTATGAAATTTAAACTTAGGTGAATCAAGGTGCATCCAAATCTCCCTGTTAAGGGTAGATTGAAAAGCTTTAGAAAGAACATATATTACAATTATATATAATTGGAGTGTTGTGGGGGAGTTACCCACAAGCTGTGTTACCTCTATTGAAATACAATGAACTTAATTTTTTTTTTAACACCTAAATGAAAATATATTTTACCCATAAAGAATATATCACAATGCATGACACGCAACACATTTAGAAATAAGAGTTTTGAATGTTTAATTACTCCCAAAACTGTACATCTTATTTGCTATTAACTTGAGAGAAAGAAAGAGGAGATAGTGGTATAAACATCTTAAAGAAAATATTGTAATATTGTGCAGCTATATTAGTTGAAAGAGTCAGAGAATGAGAAACAATACTGAAAAATGGAGATAAAAGAGAAAAAGTTAAAATCTAGCAAGAGGAAAGGCAGTCTGATATCCTATAGGAAAAATATTTGAGAAAAATGAAAGATTAGAGAGGATATTCGCATAGGTGTGAAAAGCCTCTCACTAAAGTGATAATAATTTTAAGGAAGGTCAAAGTACTACCGTAGGCCTAATCAGTAAAGCATCAAATCCATGCACTAAAATCTCCCTGAAGTTAATGTACTGAGCTCTATATTTATTCTTCGTTTTAGGAAATTAAATATTCATAGCCGACTCCGGTATATGAAGCATGGTCAACTCTCCTTTTGCGATTCATTGTTAGCTATGTTCAAGTTACTTTTTACTAAATTTGGCAACCTTCAGGTCATGCGCCACCCTCTTTCCTGAGCTTCTTTTTGGGCCTGAGTGAAGAATCCTACTTTGGATGTGTAAAGTCGTGTTTTTGGAAACATTTATGATGTAGCGATTTAGATTTCAATTAATGGACTAGAAAAAAATATGAAAAAATTACATATATATATATATATATATATATATATATATATATATATATATATATATATATATATATATATATATATATATATATATATATATATATATATATATATATATATATATATATATATATATATATATATATATATATCGTAATTTGATTTTCCTTTCCTTCTAGTCAATTAGTCAAAATTTAAATCGCTACATCATAATTCCACCGACGCCAGATAGGTTGCCAAAATATGCAAGTTGCCAAATCAAAAAAAAAAATGATATATATATATATATATATATATATATTATATATATATATATATATATATATATATATATATATATATATATATATATATATATATATATATATATATATATATATATATATATATATGGCCAGACTGCACTTTAGTGCACACAAATATTACAAAAACAACTTAACGTACATTAAAAAGGATAACATTTTTGGAATCCTTGAAGAATTTTGATAAAGAAAAATTGGGAACTAAAAAAAAATTTTATAGTGTTTTTCATTTGCCTTGACGACATCGTTCGTCTGGCAGAGTCTTTTTCTGAGTTAAATATCTCAAAATTGCAGTACGATGAATTTTTCGATTAAGTAAGAAAATTTTTTTTAAAAAATTTTAATATGTGTGTTATATGGCAGTAGGTATGATCTTACAGCAACGGTTCATCAAAAGGTTAGGCCTGTATACCACGGCAACGCTGGTCGTCAGGTTAAATAGGTCGAAATGGGTTCATTAGAAAACAAAATAATAATAATAATAATAAAGCCAGAATTTTAAAAAAAAAAAAAAAAAAAAAAAAAAAAAAATTTTTTTTTTTTTTATATTTTTACTTATTTTCACATCTTTTATAATTTTCTTTATCAAAATTCTTCAAGGATTCCAAAAATGTTATCCTTTTTAATGTATGTTAAGTAGTTTTTGTAATATTTGTGTGGATTAAAGTGCAGTCTGACCTATATATATATATATATATATATATATATATATATATATATATATATATATATATATATATATATATATATATATATATATATATATATATATATATATATATATATATATAATAAAATTCTTCGAAAAGCCACTTTACTACCCGATGAATACATTTATTGCTGATTTAATTATTGCATTCCATTTTGTATTTAATTAATTAATTTTGATTTTTGCATCGAAGTTTGTTTTCCACAAAGACAATGAAATGCTTCATATATATATATATATATATATATATATATATATATATATATATATATATATATATATATATATATATATATATATATATATATATATATATATATATATATATATATATATATATATATATATATATATGGTCAGAATGCACATTAGCGGCCATGCATAACTCAAAAACTACTAATCGTACATTAAAAGGATTATATTTTTGAAATCCTTGGGTAGTTTGCAGTAAGAAAACTATAAAAAAATGCTTTAAAATGTAAAAAAAAAAAAAATATATATAAAAACGTACGATAAGTTGATAATTAAAAAGTAGGGCATGTAAAAAAACCGAACATTTGTCTAGAGCCCTACATACCCCACCGACCCATGAGTGATGATGATATTGTCGACTACTTTTCCAGTCAACGAATTGGGGTATTTCCCATGTTTTCCAATTTCTAAAAACTTTAAAAAAAGTGACATTGCCGGACGTACGATTCTTGTGAGGCTTATAAAAAGTAAAATTTACTTATGTAATAAAATTTATTATAAGAATTTATTTTTTATTTCCCAATTTTTCTTACCTAAAATTCGACAAGGATTTCAAAAAGATAATCATTTTTAATGTAAGATTAATAGTTTTTGAGTTATGCATGCCGCTAATATATTTATATATATATATATATATATATATATATATATATATATATATATATATATATATATAATATATATATATATATATATATATATATATATTAGGGATGGAGTGAAGTATCGGTATATCGGTATCGGTATCGGTAGTATAGGCATATTTTCCGATACGGTTCGGTATCGGTATCGGCTTTTCAGTATCGGTTCGGTATCGGCAAAATTTTTGGATAAGAGTAAAGTATCGGTATCGGTATCGGTAGTAGTATCGGCATATTTTCCGATACGGGTATCGGTATCGGTATCTGTAATTTTTAGGTATCGGTATCGGTATCGGTAAAAATTTTGGTATCGCTCCATCCCTATATATATATATATATATATATATATATATATATATATATATATATATATATATATATATATATATATATATATATATATATATATATATATATATATATATATATATATATATATATATATATATATATATATATATATATATATATATATATATATATATATAAGCGCTCCATATCTCAGTGGTAGATTACTCACTTAGCACGCGAGAGATCCGGGTTCAAGGCCAAGTTGGAGTAGAGAAATTTGAGCAGTTCTCTCTTGCGCTTAGCTCAGCCCCCTTATGCGCAATTAGTATATCAGCTGCGTGCTTGCTGCTGGTGGAATCAAGATCGGCATCCGCGATTTGAGCTGGCCATCCAGTGAATGTTTGCCGTCGGCCCCTGAAACTCTTGGTTCATCCTCGAATGAACCTACTGACAGGGCTAATATCCTATCCTGGGGGCGAATATATATATATATATATATATATATATATATATATATATATATATATATATATATATATATATATATATATATATA
The DNA here is from genome assembly GCA_009176605.1 of Armadillidium nasatum. NCBI lineage: Eukaryota > Metazoa > Arthropoda > Malacostraca > Isopoda > Armadillidiidae > Armadillidium > Armadillidium nasatum. The sequence continues at coordinate 175,293 of SEYY01024766.1, read as the reverse complement.
TATATATATATATATATATATATATATATATATATATATATATATATATATATATATATATATATATATATATATATATGGGCATATATATTTTAAAGCTCTTAACAATCCCCATTACTTTTAATTAAATTAAGAGTTTTACTTCATTCTATTTGAAACAAAGTCTACGATTTGAAACGAATAAAAAAAAAAGCTTTTTAGGCTTGCAAACGAATATTTGATATAGCCAAATACATATGAAATTGGAGCATTTTTTCCCCCCCGCAAAACGCTCGCTACTGAAACACAAATAT
>SEYY01024766.1:160000-167500 GCA_009176605.1 Armadillidium nasatum | reverse complement strand
ATAGACGAAAGAAATACCATACTTGGTACTTCTGTTAGTAAATATGTTGGCTTAATAATGAAACATGTGAAGTCAAAGGCGACATATTAATGCAATCTGAGTTCGAAGAATCTTAACTAAACTCATGTGATACTTAGTCGTCAATTTAGAAGGGCTAGGAATATATTTCTCTAGTCTTTAGAATAAGCCAAGTTATATAACTGGGTCATGAATAAGTCGAATTTCATTGCGTTCGTCTTAGCGATATGTTTGAATGGACTGTTACAAGGCCTCGCAAAGATGTCATGAAGCTTGAAGAATAACTGGCTGATGAACACAAAAGTCATCAGTAATTTTAGTACAACGGACCTTGGTAAGAGATTTCAATATTCAACTTGTATTTGTAATGTAATATGTGCGCGTAAACATATTCTCTCTGTTCTATGTTTTCGATCTGTCCTCTGTCATTCTAAAAACAATTTTAAGGAATTGGTTTTGATGTTGAAGCAACGGAATTTTTAAAAATGAATAAAAAATATTGGGTGTTGTTTAGAGAAAGTTACGTCGCCTGTTTCTCGATTGCGAAATTGCATATTAAGAGAGTAATGATTATTGATAAAGAATTCGATATATTGATTAAAATGAAATGTATCGAAGTTATAAATTCCAACGACCATTGGAAATTTAGAAAACCAAAACACCTTAACTTGTAGGAAATGTTTACTGAATTCGTTCAGTAAATTAGATAAGACACATTAAGATTTCATGCATTTGCCCCAGTACGCTTAAACAATTACGCCAGAGCATATATTGATGGGGCTGATGTTATGGAAGATGTAGCTAATACTATTAGCGATGCGAAACATTAAGTTTTTATTACAGGATGGGAACTTGTTCCTGATATATTGCTGCACAGATTTAAAAAATAGAAATAATCTCTTGCCAGTATACTAACTACTAAAGCTAAAGAGGGGGTCAAGGTGTATATACTGCTCTACAGGGGAGTTCCTTTAGCAATGGATTTGAAAGCTTTTGAGGTAAAATACTACTTAGAGAAACTCCACTCCAACATAAAGGTAATTTGCCATCCTCCCTTATTTCGCCCAATAAAGGGTATCATGTGGTCACATCATGAGAAGTTAGTGATAGTAGACTAATGCAAAGCTTTTCTTGGAGGAGTGGATTTAGCTTACGGAAGATGGGACGATCACTAACATTTATGTACAGAACAACAGTGCCCAATGCAAAATAACGTTGTTAGTCTTTCGGGAAGAAAAACTCACAGAAAAATGGGTTAAAAAATATGGCCAAAGAAAGACTACATTAATCCTTTTTGCAAATTTGAAGAAACTTAAAAGAAATAAGGTCCACGTATGCCGTGGCACGATATACACGTAGCAATAAATGGTTCGTCAGTAATAGATATTGCAAAACATTTTATCGAACGGTGGAATTACGCTAAACGAAGTTTGACGAGTAGAAAGAAGTCGTATCCTTTATTATTACCAGTTAACCATTGTTAGTGTGAAAGGTACCTGAATATGGAAGAAGAAACGTTAAAGGAATAAGCATTTTTCCCTGTTAAGACGTAAATTATCAGAAGCACAGGGTACCATCATCCGTTACATGAATCAAGTATTTTAGAAGCTTATTTATGGGCCATAAAAAAGGCCTAGCACTATATTTACATTGAAAATCAGTATTATATAACATCTTGCGGAGATCCGTCAGAACATTATGCCCCTATAAATACGGTTGGAATAAAATTATCAGAAAAGATTATTCAAGCTCACAAATAAAGGAGACTCTTTAGGGTTTACATTGTAATTCCATTGTTGACAGCATTTTCTGGAAAACTGGGAACTAGAAAAGGAAGGAATCTGGAGGCCTTGCTTCGCTGGACTCTTCATTCAATCAATCGGCATCCTTGTTCAATCTTGCAAAGGTTATGTAAGGCTGGAATATCAAATTGGGAAGAATACATACAGTTCTGTGGATTAAGGTCTTACGGTTGTATTGGGAACAAACACGTTTCGGAATTGATTTACATCCACTCAAAATTGTTGTTGGTCGACGACAGGATTTGCATCATTGGATCGGCGAACTTGAATGACAGGAGTCTCCTGGGTAACCGAGATACGGAAATTTGCGTGGTGATTGAAGACAAGCAATTTTTCAAAACTAGCAACGTCGTTATGAATCATCACGGTAGATTTTCGTCTTGTTTGCGTCAGGATCTTTTCCGAGAATATTTAGGCCTACTCTATTTTCAACCCTAACTGTTTAGCGTACTCGATCCAATTTGCGACGAGTTTTGGTTTGGCGTTTGGAGATACATCGCTTTAAATAATACCAAAATATTCAACGAAGTCTTCCAATGTATTCCCAATAATTCTATAGCCAATTACAAAGACTTAAAGAATATGGAAAAACGGCCATGTATAGCTGATTTAGATCCAGAAAGAGCTTAGTTACTGCTATCAAATGTCAAAGGATTTCTTGTGCAATTTCCAATTGAATTTTTAAGGGAAGAGTCTTTAAAACCTCCTTGGTGTTGTATATAAGGTTTAATTTGTCCTCGAGTATGGCATTGATTTCGACCTTGGCCCCCTGGGTAAGTATAGAACTGATTTTGACATCGATTAAGGCATTGATTTTTGTCCTTGGGTATGGGATTGATGTTATCTTAGGGGATATTTTTGATTTTATTTTACAGGTGTGATATTGATTTGGCTGTCAAATTTAGCACTAATTTAGATACTTTTTTATAGCCATTAAACAATTAGGGATTTAACTTAATTTTACTTGTTATTTATTTGTTTATTTTATTTTTATTAAATTTAATATTAGTTTTATTATCATTCATTAACACAATAATCACGAATAATAAAGTGAGAAAATTTGGTCGATATTCTTTATACTATAGAAGACGTCAAGACACGAAATCGAACGAAAATATGACGATATATCGATAAATTAATCGATCGATACTATTAACGATTAAATTAATTATTAAATTTATTTATTTATTTATTGATAAAAATACTTAAAATTCTTTTTTATTTTCTAATATTGGATTTATTTATTAATTTGCAGGATTTATTTTGTTTCGTTTTTGAAAATTTATTTATTTTTTGTGTAAATTAAATATATATATATATATATATATATATATATAATAATATATATATATAATATATATATATATATATATATATATATATATATATATATATATATATATATATATATATATATATATATATATATATATATATATATATATATATATATATATATATATATATATATATATATATATAATATATAATATATATATATATATATATATATATATATATATATATATATATATATATATATATATATATATTATATATATATATATATATATATATATATATTATATATATATATATATATATATATATATATATATATATATATATATATATATAATATATATATATATATATATATATATATATATATATATATAGTATATATATATATATATATATATAACAAAAATTCAACAAAATCCATACCGGATTATATCATACATTTAATACTTACAAATTAAAGAAACTTCAACTAAATTTATTAATTTTAAATGAAAAATAAAGTTTTAGTATAAATTTTTTATATTCTTTGAATTTTTATAGTAATTATTATAATTTTTTTCAAATTCGCAATTTATTTTTCGACTTCTTTGATTCATATATTTTGGCGGGGAAATTCAGTCTAAATATTTTGATTGTAAAATTCAATTCAAATATTTTGGCGGGAAAATTTAGTTCAAATATTTTGGAGGGAAAATTTAATTAAATTATTTTGACGGAAAAATTCAGTTCAAATATTTTAGAAGAAAAATTCAATGAGCGTGACCATGAAGAAAAACGTTGATTAAACTAAGTAAGGCTAATCCACAACATATACAAAATATCTTCTCTATAAGTAGACATATTTCATAGGTTCTTGACCTTGATGACGTCACAGGAAGGGGCGTGGACAACCTACATTTATGACGATCGAATTGCAGGTGGGGGAACTCGTTGGATAAAATCTCAATGAAGATTACATGGATGAATATTCCTGTATTAAAACAAAATAGAATAAATACATGGAAAAATGGCTTAATTATAATTAAGCTACATTTCCATGTATTTATAAATAATTAAAATAAATAATTATTATTATTAATAATTATTTATTTTATTATATAATATCTTCATTTAATTAGTCTGAAATTGATTTCAACAAGAATATTGCCTAAAGAAGGACCCTAGACCTCACACATAAATGATTTACCCATTTCTTATATTTTAATTATTTTTTCCTTTATTTATATATTTTTGAAATTTGTACATACTCTCTTATTGTCACCTTGTAATCTAAAAAATTATACTTTTGTATGATGAATTTATAACTATAAATCGTTTTAAATTTTGATGCACATATCTATCTATAAAAAAATTGACCACTTACTACTAGGAGTTTAAATTATTTATTTATACTACCTGTGGCAAAGGCTTCAATGATGGCCGAAATAATTTCCCTGTTTTCTGATGGGGTATTTTGAAGAACCATTCCAATAGCTATTCCAACTGGGATGCTTAAAGTGAAAATAATAACGTACATTAACTTGGTACGTTTTTTCATTGGGCTCTTGCTAACCTGTCAATCAAACAGAATTAAAGGTTTTATGAGATAAAATAATTATAAAATTTATAAGTTTAGGAAATATGAAAAAAAAACAGTCCCTTAAAGTGTGTCTCCTAGAAAGTTTATCATATATTTCATTTAATATTGAAATTCCAACTACCGTTAACATAAATTGTTCCGTTTTTTTAACCGAAAGACGAAAAAAAAGAAAAAGTTAACCCTTCCCACCTCCAGTCCAAAAGTTAAGGCCATGACAGCTTCATGAAGAAGAACAGCTACCGAATACTCCATGATTTTGTCCTTTGATGTCTGTAGTCCAACAGCAACACCTTCGAATACTGAATGAGCACTAAGTGCAATTAGGAACATGACTGAAGACGGCACTCCACTGTGGCTTTCTGTTTCAGTAAATTAAGTTTTAGTTAACTTTGTATCTGACTTGTATCTAGCAATTCGCACCATTTTCAAAACTAGAAAACAAGTAGTAAATCATATTTGTGAAAAATACAATTAAATATAGTTTTACTTTATTTAGGTTGCCCAGTTTTAAAATTAGATAATTTAAGACTATATTATAATAACATAATTAATGATTCACCCCCTATCCACATCCACATCCACATCCACAACGCATGTTAAAACTCTCCATAAACGTAAACAGAGTACTTGCTCCTTCAAAACCTATCCTATGATTATTCTTTCTCACTTGTATCAACACTATTTAAATGATGCATCTCCTATCCACATCCACATCTACAACGCATGTTAAAACTCTCCATAAACGTAAACAGAGCACTTTCTCTTTCAAAACCTATCCTATGATTATTCTTTCTCACTTGTATCAACACTATTTAAATGATGCATCTCCTATCCACATCCACATCTACAACGCATGTTAAAACTCTCCATAAACGTAAACAGAGCACTTTCTCTTTCAAAACCTATCTTATGAATATTCTTTCTCACTTGTATCAACACTATCTATAAGTCAGTCATCAGATACACCACAAGAGCAAATATATAAATTATATATTGTGTATATCAATTTATAGGAACGAAATGTGAAAAAAAAACCTAAAGAAATAACTTGCGTCTTAATATTAGAAAACCATCTTTACATTAGGGGAAGCAAAATAATTTTATTATTTTTATTTAAAGATATAAAAAAAGATGTTCCTAAGAATTTTACCTTCATATATGCCACAAGCCGCTAGATGGCATTCGTAGTTTAACTGTGATTTTTTCACATCATCCTGAAGCATAGCAGGGTTTTTAATCTCTATTGTCTGATTTACTGAAGGTGTGAGAAGTTGACTGATGCTTGTTGCATCCCCAGAGGGTTTTGATTTAGAGTGCTCAATGGCGTGAACCTGGAAATTTATAATCATATCCATTGTAAATACATGATAAAAGTAAAATTCAAAAGAGAGAGAGAGGTTAAAATAAAGCAAAAAATACCGCATAAGAATTATTTCATATTTTTTAAAAATTATATTTTGAAAATAAGAAGATTCAAATTAATCATAAAAGATTTATTTTTATTTATTTTCCTAACTCTTTCAATAACTTGGTGACTAAAAATTGACTAGCTCTGATTTAAAGCTTTATGCACAAGGAATTTTATCATTATTACGATCAAGGGAGAAAAACTACAGGAACTTATGATAATAATAATAATAATAATAAATTATTATAATATAATAATGAATTATAATAATAATAATAATAATAATAAATTATTATAATCTATAGTGAATTTATAAATAACTACAGGAATAGAGCTAAGATCGCTATACGTTCGTGGACACATGATAAGTTGTAAGGAAAGTATTTAAGAGTCACAATAACTAACGTATATACAATAGGTCGGATGGATATGGAGATTCATGAACAAAATGGGGATAAGCCCTTTTACATTTGAGTTTAAATTCAAACTTCAACTACTTTTTTCTAATGAAAGTCGCGTCCTATTTTAAACAAAAACGTTGCCACGTCGTTAATTAAGCAATTTTTTTTTTTAACAAATATAATTGTTTTTCCTGTATAACCTTTTATCAACAAAATAAATAAAGATAAATATGAAAATATTTGTGATTATTACAATAACAATTTGTTATTTACGAAGCCATTTTATATATATTTTACTATTTTTACGGCAATAATATGGATTCTTAATTGTCCTGAATTTAAAACATTGATATAAATTACTAAGTGAAATATTTTACTATGCCTAGAGTTTGCAAGTTTTCGACGTATAATTCAAGAACAGTTTCCTTCAATAATTTAAATGAAAAGCAGTGTTACTATACTATGGTGCTATAAATTTGTTTGTGATCACATTCCATGGCTACTATATTCTGTAAGTATGAAAAATTTAATAAGTTTAACTATTTACCCACCAGTCACGAGTCAGTGGATACGATGACAGAGCCAACCCCCCTCCCCCCCACCCGTAGACATATGTTCGTGTGCTATGTATTGCATAAAGTATAAGCACAGATGTAGGCCAAATATTCCTTGGCAGAAGAACCTACATAAAGGAATCCTAATTAAAATTCCATCTAATAAGGTTTTATGTTGTCCTGAAGGCAATATGATAATTAACGAAGAATTGAACTTACGAGTTTGTCAATAGTGAAAATAACGAGAAATCCACAAGTGACTACAAAAAATCCCCAAGGAAATTCGGCAAATTCCTCCCATTTTTCATTTTCATCACCGAGGTTCTGTTGAAAACAAGTGAAACAATAAAAATCAACAAATAACAAGTAAATTATACAAGAACACAGTAAGAAAGCAAATGCAAATTTAAATGTAAACAACATAAAAAAATAA
>SEYY01024766.1:150000-155000 GCA_009176605.1 Armadillidium nasatum | reverse complement strand
ATGCCATACACTGTCAAAAGCCCTGGATATGTCAAGCGCCTCCACACTAGAGTCCCCGTAGTCCCTAAGTGCAGAAGACCATGAATCAGTGAGATAAGAAAGCACGTCACCAATTGATTTAGAGCGACGAAAACCCTACTGAAGATCTAAGAAAAGGGAATGAGACTTCAGATGATCCAAGAAATGAGAGTTGAGGAGATTATCAATAATTTTAGACGGAACACAAGTAAGACTATAGGACGATAGTTAGAAGGGCCAGAGCCACTATCTTTATTCGGAATCGACTGAATATATGCGCTTTTCCAGCACTGAATAAAATTATTAGTATTAAGGCATAGAGAGTAGAGTTGAACGAAAACAGGTTCCAACTCAGAAGCACACTTCCTCAGAACACGGGGAGGAATGCCATCCGGGCCACTAGCTTTCCAGACTTTCATAGGTTTCAGAATCCCAAACAACCGATCACGTGTAATCACAGGTAGAAACATGGGACATCTGAGAGGAGAAGGAGTAGGAGGATGGATGTCAGAATCGTCCAGGGTAGAATTATATGAAAAAAGAAGACCAAAGAGATTTTCCTTTTCACTAGGAGTTTTAGCTACAGAACCTTTAGAGCGAAAAAGGGGAGTGAAGGTAAATTTACCGAGGTTATTAGAGATATTTTTGGCAGGGCAGAAGGCCAGAACTTTACGACAGTAGGAGAATCAAGTAGGTCAGTGCACTTCCTGTTAGTTAAAGTAAGCTTACCAGGTAGAAGAATATCCCTGCAACGATTCCGAGCTGAATGAAAATTCGTAAGAATGACAGGAAAAGGAGTTTTTTTTTCATTCGTGACAAGGATTATCTCTAATCCCGAAGGACACAAAAACAGTTGCCATCGAACCATGGATTTTGAGGAGAAAAAGATTTATTGAAGATGGAATGAACCTGCTCATCCCATAGGCGATTACGACCTCTAACTTTTCAGCAGACACTGTAGCGCCTCCAAGCCAAAGCAGAATCCATTCCAATGATAGTTCCCAAAGAAGCGACGTATTGCCCTCTAATTAGCCCGATTAAAGTGTCTATATATAATATATATATATATATATATATATATATATATATATATATATATATATATATATATATATATATATATATATATATATATATATATATATATATATATATACATACCTTTTTTTTTTTTTTTTTTTTTTTACCTTCTCACCCCCTGACCACCCCATGTTGAGGCGGCCACACTTCGCTAATGAAGCTTCCTGCCGCAGTCGGTCTCGTCCAGAGATCCTTCAAAGAAGTGATGCCCCAGAAGATTTTGGGGCGAGAGTTGGAAGGACAGCGTAATAGAAAGTGTTTCACGGACCCCCCCCCACCTCCCCGAGCAAGCTTGGGGTCACAAGCGAAATATATATATATATATATATATATATATATATATATATATATATATATATATATATATATATATATATATATATATATATATATATATATATATATATATATATATATATATATATATATATATTATATATATATATATATATATATATATATATATATATATATATATATATAATGAAGTTCTGTCTAAATTTAGTCTTTGCCATTGGGGTGTCTGTCTTCCCTTTCGAAAGAAAGAGATGAAGCAACAAACAGGATTTGGGTTTTTTATTTCCCAAAGTTTTTTTTTTAAGTTGTTTTAATTATTAAGTGTATTTATTTTATTCACTTGTTTAGTTTAGAGTTTGAAGAAGTGTGTTCCTCTCTGAAGCGTCTCTCATTAACCGAACTCGTAGCATTAATACTACTTCTGAAATCTCTCTCCCTCTCTCTCTCTCTCTCTCTCTCTCTCTCTCTCTCTCTCTCTCTCATAATCTCTTATGAGTATCCGAATTTAGATGATTTGTATCATTCCCAACCTTTTTTTTTTTTTAATACAAAATTCCCAATCCACACCTTAAAAAAATGGGTCGATATAAGTTAAACAAAATATTTCCTTATTATAAAATGTCATGAAAATTATTTCTAATAGTTTGTATACTAGCCATACCTTCTACTCAGGGATATTTACCAAACCACCATATTTACCAATTACCACCAATATTTATTTATCAGAATTTTTTTCGAAGGTGGTCATCACCAACCACTTTTTACTATCACGAAAAGACATAAAAAAGTAGGTCGGGTCCAAAACTAACATTTGTATGGTTTGTGTTTTTAATAGTAAGACATCGAAATTTAGGTGCTTAAAAACACTAATCTACAAGCCCTGTTACTGTAGAAAAACAAATCAAACGATTACACCCACTTCCGCAATTACCGGATGTCTGAAAAGGACGTCCACGATGATACAGAAACCCATTTTAAAGATTTTAGTTAAAATAATTGTAAAACTTTTAAAAATAAATGAGGAAGCAAAAACAGAAACGTAGGCCATCATAACCTTTGTATAAGACCCTCGGTAGCAAATCAGTTCCAATTATAATATATGTATTTCCTTTTTATTTAACTAGGACGATAATATTCACCATACTTATCACGTATTCAAGCATAAATATCAAATTGTACTGGTATTTTCAATGTACTTACACTAGTAAAATTCTTATCATAATATTGTCTTCACTGAGTGATTCACTAAGACTTAATTCACTATTTTTGTTTTTTTTTTTTTAATTATTTATTTAATATAATAATAATTTATATATTAAATTATTATATATTTATATATATTATATATTATATATATTATATATATAAATATTTATTATTTTTTTTATTTTTTATTTATTAATTATAAATAAATTTAAAAAAAAATAAATTAATTTATAAACATTAAATAAAAATATCAAATATAATGCTAATGAAAATAAAAATAAAAAAAAAAAAAAAAAAAAAAAAAAAAAAAAAAAAAAAAAAAAAAAAAAAAAAAAAAAAAAAAAAAAAAAAAAAAAAAAAAATAAATAAAAAATAATAAAAATAAAATAATAAAAAATAATAATAATAAATAATAATAATAAATAATAATAAATAAAATAATAATAATAATAATAATAATAATAATAATAATAATAATAATAATAATAATAATAATAATAATAATAATAATAATAATAATAATAATACTTGTAATCATTTAAAACAATATAATTTATAAAACAAAAAAAAAATAAAAGGAAAAAATAATAATAAAAAAAAAATGCACCAAATACTACACGAAGCAAAAGGCATACTGAACGTAATAAAATGCAGCTTCACCGAACAACAACAAAGCATCCTGGTTATCATTATCATTATTATCATCATTATTTTCATCCCCACGTCTGAAACGATATAAATTCTAATGAAAGAAAATCTGCTTGTTCTGTTATGCAGGTTTACTTCTAATAAAGTTGAAATGCTAATGTGATTTGCACAGTTTTTTCTATCATATTTCATTTTCCTTTTCTTTGATAAGATCTATTAAAACATTTGGGAATTAATTAAAATAATATAGATTCAATTATATATATATATATATATATATATATATATATATATATATATATATATATATATATATATATATATATATATATATATATATATATATATATATATATATATATATATATATATATATATATATATATATATATATATATATATATATATATATATATATATATATATATATATATATATATATATATATATATATATATATATATATATATATATATATATATATATATATATATATATATATATATATATATATATATATATATATATATATATATATATATATATATATATATATATATATATATATATATATATATATATATATATATATATATATATATATATATATATATATATATATATATATATATATATATATATATATATATATATATATATATATATATATATATATATATATATATATATATATATATATATATATATATATAATATATATATATATATATATATTGTTATAGTATTGTTGGGAAAGTATTAGAGGCCTCAATGAAACTCACCAGTATTAGGAAAAAACAAATTTAGATCCAAATAAAAATCTGACATGTTCCATTTTGAAAATAAATCTTCATCTTCATTCACCCCTAGGAGTTATTTTTTTTTATTTTATTTTTTTTTTATCCTGTCGGAAGGGCAAGCATCATACTTCTTGTTTCTATCCCTTTTTTTAAAATTATATTTCTTTTGCAAGATTAATGCTTCTCAGTGCAATGGTTTGCCAATTTTACACCTTCGAATTTTACACTCCCATGAAGGATTTTCACTCCGTTAGTAGAACTAGCATCTTTTTTCATCTGATTTCTAAGCTCCTTTTTTTCCTAGAGTTCACTAGAAAGGTCACGTGCCTTGGTCCAGTGGTTTCCACTGTTAGTACTGGAGTTGTTGCAAGCAATGAAATTGAAGAGCTATCCTGCTCATTAGGTTCAATGTTGTTGAAATAACCAAAGTCCACTCTCAATTCAGTAATATTTCTTCTCACAAAATCTGTATTACCTTTTAAGAATAGGTCTGGTAGATTTTCCGTTTTCTTTTTTATATCCTTTTTTTCTCTCTTTGTATGGCATCCACTCTTTCAGTATTTTGTATATATATATTAAAATGAATTTAATATATCGGTGGTTTTGAATAATCACCGGCAAATGGTAAATGTAATAAATATATTGGATAAATATAATAATTATACAAATACGACTATGAGAGTATTTTCGTCTTCAAACACTGAGGGGATCTTATTAATTATATCTACCCCAGCCGATTGTAACGAAACTTACCTTATTTGTAGAACATGATCCCCAAAAAACGGAAATAATATTTAAAAAGCAGAGAAACGAATTGGAAAAAAAAAAAAAAAAAAAAAAAAAAAATAGCGAAAAATCCTGGAATGTAGACAAGTGGCGAAAGTATATTTTATAAATCTCATATCTGTTTATGTTTTTTCCTTCATTTTTTTTCCTAACAAACTATTTCGA
>SEYY01024766.1:140000-147500 GCA_009176605.1 Armadillidium nasatum | reverse complement strand
AAATATATCAAATCTAGCAACAACCAAAATCTAGCAACCAATGTACGACCTACTCTCCTTGAATGTCTCTGAACTAGAGTCTCCCCTTTGCTGTCCTAGAGGACGGGTTGGGGTTCGACTCCCGGAGGCCGGAGTATGACGTGTGGTCCGGTTACACACAATGGCTGCTCCGGCCTTCGGTGTGGATTTAATTTGGATTACTAGTTGTTTTACTACGTGCCCTTATGGGCGAAGCATTTTTGAAGATTGAAGCAATGGTCAATAGGCCCCTGTTGCCTGACGACCATTAATTTACTACAAGTATACAAGTAAGTAAGTCTCTGAACTATAAATATTTTTTATGCTATGTAATTATACATCCAAAAGTGCTTCGAATATTCTGTTCCTTAAATAAAGAAAACACATTGTAAAACTAACTCTTAAACAATACTAAATAATATTTAAATAGACTTCCATTTAATTACTGAAAGATTAGATTAGTACGATGCAAAAAAGTAATGATGATTTTCTAAAAACTTTTTTTTATTTAAGTGTTTTACATTATCATGCACTCAAGATGAAGAAACAACCGCTTTCTATATATATATATATATATATATATATATATATATATATATATATATATATATATATATATATATATATATATATATATATATATATATATATATATATATATATATATATATATATATATATATATATATATATATATATATATATATATATATATATATATATATATATATATATATATATATATATATATATATATATATATATATATATATATATATATATATTATACTATTGTATCTACATGTGTATGTGACCACTGGTGGTAATGGCGAAGAGTCCGGCCCGGCGACTCTAGCGAAATGAGGTAAAAAGCAGACAATCATCTAAATTAAAGACCAACTTATCCTTGAAATAATAAAGTAAGTGACAGGATGTGGGAATAATAGATAAATTACGAGTACGTAAACGAATTAACTTAGATGTTAACTGTGAGCAGAAAATTGCATTGAGAAAGGAGGAGTTTGTGCGGTTAGGTGAATTGTACAAACCTTCCCTGAATGACGAGAAATGCTGCTAAATAATTCAAAAGAACAGTTTAATTCCCTTTTAATTTCGGTAGAATGAGAAGAGCGATGTAATATCATGGTGGAGAGGATATAATTCTAGTACAGTGACAAAAAAGAGTGGAAGAAATGATGAATGAGATGAAAAGCCCAAGACTCCACCCATTCAAGAAGATACTCGAGTCAAACTACTACAGACGTATAACGTACTCCCTATAGGGACGAAAAACGTTTACATTCAGACCAAAGAATATTCAAGATAGAGGATAGGATAAATATCGAAAGATGGAAGTTTGGATTTGTTCAAATTTTTATCAAAAATCTATCAATATTTTTAACACAACAGTAAAAATTTCACCTAAATTCCAAACTTCAGAGGACCAAGTCATAGAGAAGGGAAATATTATTATTATTATTACTAAAATTTCACACATCACTGGTTTTGCATTTTAATCGCGGAATCAAACCTTTCTAGCTAGACTCTCACTAGGAAATCAAACCTAGATCGAGCACTCTGCACACAAAATCGATTCTTTATTTCTTTATATTCTTTTCATACGTTACGCCGGTGTATATAAAGGATAAGAATGATGGTGATGAAATTTTTTAAGTAGATTGTGTCATTAGATAACTCAGAATTTTAGAGAAGTTTTCTGACAGAATTTAAATGAGTTTGCTATTAAGAGGAAAAGAGCTAAATATTAATTAATGTTAAAAAAGAGTTTTTATCTTCATAAATACTTTATTCTTTAATTAATTTTTGAATCATAGTCTGAGTAGTGGAACAATTAAATTTGCTGAAACATTTTCAAAACTAATGTTCTTGTTAAATCTCTGAAATCTCAAGAATTATAACAAAATACTATTGATATTATCGCTAATAATAGCGATAATATCGATAGAATTTTTTTCCCAAATAGAGTGAATGTTTGGCGTGTTGCAGTGTCTATCTGAAGGGGATATTTATCTTTCTTTGATTGCTGATGTGTGCAGATACCTCATGAATAGGTAAATAGAGAATTTCGGTGACCATGAAAGTCGGCATCTATCAAGGAGTGCGTAACAACAAACCTACCGTAGAGACTAGCTCTGAAAGCCGCTAAAACCTATCCCCGATATTGGGCTGTCGAAGTAGTACCGGCCTTCATTCTATCCCGTTTCGTAGGGAGACCAAATTTTGCCTCTCTAATACATCAGGAGGTTCGGATAGGTATCGAAGCTTCCTAGAGTAGGATATTGCAAGAATGTACGTGGAAGAACAGCGGGCGAGTAGGAGTGCAGTCACTGGTGCAAACCATGGTTGATAGTACCTATCACACGTCTCTGAGCACTAACTAAGTTATAATTTTTGGTGGAAATCAATTCTTCAATAATAGACTAATTAGCCTAACCCATAAACCAACCTAAATTACTCTCAATAATTCAAGATTTTTTTTTTCATGAAATAAGAATATGAATATTCCTATGAAAATCGTTTATCTCGTAATGAAAAAGTCTTATCAGTAGCCTTTGTGATATAGAACCACTTCAGATTAAATGCTTGAAGTGTTATACAGGGTGATCAAAAAGTCGCGCAATTCATTGTAAAATTATTTTTTTTTAATTAAAGGATGAAAATTTTAAAGGGGAAAAGAATAAAGAAAAGTAATGTTTATTTTTTTTACTCGATTTAATGAATTTAATTTTCTAAATTACAGTAATAAGAACGATCGCAAGAATCTCTTATCAAAATTCATAAAATATCGTATTTTACTAATCATAATGAAAATAATAATAAATTATTTTTTCACTAACTCGTATTAAAATAGCCGGAGCAATAAAATTCTAAATTTTATATATATATATATATATATATATATATATATATATATATATATATATATATATATATATATATATATATAAGGGAGGGGGGGGGAATTTATGTTTACGCCGTAACAATTTTCCATAAAATTAAACAATATTCAAGTAGAGAAATTATTTTACTGGATGAGCAAGTGTTAGAATATTATTAATAGGTTTTTTCCTCTCTTAGTTACCAAGTAAAATATTACTTATTCATAGAATTCGCTATTCCTTAGAAAAAGGAAAAGAAAAAAAAAATCTTACATGAAAACAACTGGTTGATGGTTTTAATTTTCCGACGAATTAAAAGAATACATTTTCCAACTACCACCACTAATTCCAAGAGAATCTCTTCCAAAAGTGAAAAAAGAATTATGGTAAATATAGACTTTAGGGAATAGTTTTTTTTTTTTTTTTTTTTGACAATTCGATACATGGACCTTACTCTTAATGTTTGATTATTCCTAAAAAATGTAAAACCATTCTACTTGTTCTAAGCCATCAGAACGGTTTTAATCTTTAAAAAACAGTTAATTAATAATAATTAGTTAATGACTAATGCCCAAGTCAAATTTTAATTTCATGTTCTTCCACTTACATTTACATTTCTGTAACAAAAAACATTATTTTTGAATTCTTGGACACCTTTGAGATAATCATTCATACAATTAAAATAATGAAAAAACTGTGAATAAAATGTACGCTTCAATTCTAACTAATTATTTAGGAGAAGAAAAGCACTGATTAGTAAAGATGAAATTTATTTGTATAAAGTTAGTAAAGTATAAAAAGGTAACAAAAATTGTTCTTTTGAGAGTATATATTTAAATATATATATAAAAAAGAAATAATCTCTAATACATTTATCATTTTAATGCTCAATTTGTGTAGTAAAATATATTACAATTACAATTTCTAATATTAAGATATTCTTACTTAAAAATATAACCATAGAACGATGGACCAATATATAAATACAAATTTATTAGTACTTATATTGTAAATGCATATATATCTATATATATATATATATATATATATATATATATATATATATATATATATATATATATATATATATATATATATATATATATATATATATATATATATATATATATATATATATATATATATATATATATATATAATATTAAAATAAAGTGATCCTACCACCACAGAACCCAAACAAGACCTTAACTTAAATTAGTGTGTGTGTGTGCGCATATATATATATATATATATATATATATATATATATATATATATATATATATATATATATATATATATATATATATATATATATATATATATATATATATATATATATATATATATATATATATATATATATATATATAAACAGAAAATGCCAAAGAAATGTTTTATTTAAATTATGATAAAAACATTCAACTTGGTCTTACATTATAAGACTCTCCACTCTTTCCCCCCCCACCCCCTTTGCCTAAAAACAAAACAAAAAAACAAAAAAAAAAAAAAAAAAAAAAAAAAAAAAAAAAAAAAAAAAAAAAAAAAAAAAAAAAAAAAAAAAAAAAAAAAAAAAAAAAAAAAAAAAAAAAAAAAAAAAAAAAATTCTTTGGAAAAAAAATATGCTAACGATTTATTTTGTTTATTACCAAATTTATGAAAGTACTATATATATATATATATATATATATATATATATATATATATATATATATATATATATATATATATATATATATATATATATATATATATATATATATATATATATATATATATATATATATATATATATATATATATATATATATATATATATATATATATATATATATATATATATACAGGAGTATTTTAGAAACTTAAGAATATTTTATTATATAAATATATTTTATATCTCTTATGGAATATATTATAATTTGATAGCTTACATTATTTGAACACTTGTACATAATTAGCCACCAATATACACTGTGAGAATGGTACAAATAAATACCAACTTAAGCTGTCGAGATTATGGCCGCTCCGTTCACATCAGGGAACACTGACGATTTATTGGTATACAAACCAACTACATCCGGGAAGAAAATGTGTATGATGATGGCGAGGATTACCATGACAAGGAAAATGGCGAAACCCGCCCACTTTAGAACGATCTCCCACTTATGCTCCTTCAAGTTCCTGAGGGCGACCATTCCAACTAATAAACCGGCGATAAAACCAGCAACATGGGCTGAGTAGCTGATCTGAAAGAGCCAAAAAATTTGCCAAGCTTTAAATTTAAATTTAGGAAACAAAAGGTATTGACTATTAAATAAAACCTAGACAAACCAAACGTTACCATAGAGTTTCCTCTACATTATTACCAAGTTTTTGTTATTAAAATTTCCAAATAACTACTTATTATTAATGATACAAAGATAAAACTTTTTTTTTAACAAAAAAAAAATTATAAAATTATAAAATCAATATACTTACACTATTATCCTTTTTGTTGACGGTGAAATAGACAAAAGTACCGATATCAACCCCGACTAAAATGGTAAAAGCAATCAATCTCAGCCAATTGAAGGGCATTTCCTTCCAATTTATGATGATATTAGCCAAATGGGCGGCGATTAAAGCATAACAACCACCTGACGCTCCTACTAAGTAAGCCTAATAACAGTACAATAAAAATTGTTTTAATACTGACAAATGTATGTATTATTTTGGGAATTTCATTGAGAAAAATGCACAAGAAATCTATATAATACAGAAATCTTTTCTGAATTTTTAAAATTTTTTTTTTAAATACACTGAATTGTCATTTAGTATCACTAAATTGAACTAGAACTTTGTGTTATTTCTTTAATGAAGAAATGTTGGGACAAAGAAGGTATGTTTAACATCTTGTAAGATTAACCCAATTTTTATTTTTTTTTAAATACACTGAATTGTCATTTAGTATCACTAAATTGAACTAGAACTTTGTGTTATTTCTTTAATGAAGAAATGTTGGGACAAAGAAGGTATGTTTAACATCTTGTAAGATTAACCCAATTTTTTGTTTTACTTAATATATATATATATATATATATATATATATATATATATATATATATATATATATATATATATATATATATATATATATATATATATATATATATATATATATATATATATATATATATATATATATATATAAAATGGGGTGGGAGACCAACACCCATATCGTTTTTCAGTGCCTACAGCTTTAACTACTAATGCTAATAATAATAATAAAGACACTTACATGTGGAGAAAATATTGAAGCCACAATTGATCCAAAAATTACTCCCGACATATACAACAAGAATATACGCCACCAGCGGTGCACCATTTCAAGTGGAATACCCAACAGAAGGGAAACAAACACATTTGATATCAGGTGGGCATAACTAAGCATTTTAAAAAAGAAATGGTGAAAAACGTTTTACAAATTTTTTAACCTTTTTATAATTTCACACACACACACACACAAAAATAAAAAAATAAAATAATAATAATACAAATCATGAACAAATCCTTTCATTGGCTCATCAAAGTCCTTAAACTTGCAACTGAATCAATTACAAAACAAATAAAACAAAGCAAGCAACTAAATTGTGTTGCAAAACAAACTAAATCAGGATTGATAAGCATTGTGATTTTCAAAATCATATATATATATATATATATATATATATATATATATATATATATATATATATATATATATATATATATATATATATATATATATATATATATATATATATATATATATATATATATATATACGTACCCAGCGTGTACGAGCATATATGTAAGAAAGCGCCAAGCTTCGGCTCTCTTGTGTGGATCAAATACCAGTGGAGATTTTAAATCAACTGGCGAGTATGGACCAAGGTTCGACTTTGTTTTCAGAGCTTCATAAACAAATACTCCAATCTAAAGTCAGTAATGTAGTATAAAGAAATCTAAATAGTACTCAAAGAATATAATAAATTTTGGCAGGTAAAAAACAATAAAAAAAAAATTCATTAATTTGAAAGGTAAAAAATATAAATTATTGTATTGAAAATGCCTAAGATGGAGAGAGAGATTTAGAAATCATTTCTAACTGATAGATTTAGCTAAAATTAGTTTTAAAAATTCAGTAAAGAACAAACCTCTGCAATGCACAATAATGGAATAATAAGGGGTGGTGGGCAACACAAGTACTGCTCTATATAGATACGATCTGAATGGGACACTTGTGATCTTGGTGCAACAGATAAAGCTCCTTTCACCAAAGCTCTTCTAATTGCTCGTCTGGTAACATAGTCCGTTTGTATATTAACCTTTAAATGTCAAATATGTACATTAAAAACAAAATAAAATTGCTTTTTAAATAAGCTAGATACAAGCAAATTAAACAATGGAACTAACCAACTTATAAAATTCTTGCAAATCAATGAAACCATCATTATTAAAATCCACATGTTCTAAAATTGCGTCCACAATATATTCTGGTAATTGAACATCACTCAATGGATATTTTAACAAGTATTTTTTCAGATCTGATCTTAAAATAAGA
>SEYY01024766.1:110000-135000 GCA_009176605.1 Armadillidium nasatum | reverse complement strand
CTTCAAGTACAGTAAGAATATTTTTGTTAAGTTGGGATGTAAGTGATCCTATAAACAGAAGTTTTAGATATATTTTTTGTTTAGGAACAGTAGGAAAATGATGAGCAGGTCTAAAGATATTAGCGAGAAACTCGTTAATACTTTTTTCCACTTGGAACTTAGGGAATAAATTAAATTCTTATAAATTATAACTCCCTCTCAATTCACTCTTTCTTCAGACACAAGGAACCTATCCCAATGCTTCTCAGATCCTCATTAATTTACTTATTTAAGTGTGCCAGCTGTAATGCGGCGTATGAAGGCCAAACTGGTCTACAATTAAAAATGAGGATTGATAAGCATAGTGGAGTTTCCTTCAGAACTGACCTTCCTCTTTCTTCTCCTGAACACTCTACCATAAGAGACCATGGTGATACCCAATCTTTTCCTTCTTCCGATTTCTCTATACTCCGACATTCGTCTTCTCTTCTTGATCGTAGGATTTTGAAGTCTTTTTATAAAAACTTATTCCCCATCTTTAAATGATCAGCTACTTCTACTGTTCTTTTCACTCAATGATGAAGTCCTTTTTCCCAAAGGAGTCCAGCCTTTTTAATATTTCTTGATGTTGCAAAATTTCGACTTCAGTCTTGGTTTTTGTTTATGTTATTTTAATATCAATATTATTTTTATATTTTTATTATTTTATTGCAATTATTATTATTAATGTTTTATATATTGTTGATGAATTTATATTTCGTTTATATTTTAATTAAGAAATTTTTAGAACTTAGATTGTGCTGAAGACGGACCGCGTTAATGTTTGAAACGTTCACACTATAATAAATTATATGTCCTTGGTGTTGGCTTTAACCTTTCTGATTAGATTGAAGTTCACAAGGAACGAAGCTATCTCAATTTTATATATATATATATATATATATATATATATATATATATATATATATATATATATATATATATATATATATATATATATATATATATATATATATATATATATATATATATATATATATATATATATATTATATATATATATATATATATATAATATATATATATATATATATATATATATATATATATATATATAATATACATCCATATTACTCTGTTGAAACTATGCAGATATTGAAATGAATTAAATTAGGCATGGTAAAAAACTTTTGTTCAACAAAAACACCAAATGATTCCAAGAAATGTTACTTTAAAAATATACGAATTACATGCACAAATTTGTATTCTAAGAGTAGTGACTTTGATGAAAAAAAATCACCTTAATTTAATTAAGGAACTCTTGCATTTCAAGAAAGTGATTCATTTTTAAATGACGATTTATTATAAAAACTGTTTATATACTTTCACTAATTTATCTGTGTATATATTTTATCTTATTTATCTAGTGTATTATTTTGTCTATAATTTAAAATCGTATTGATTGGAGTTTGTGAAGTCGTTGGTTTGTTTTTTGTATCGATATGTATCATTTTTGTTGTTCAATAAACGGCTGGATAGCACGCTCTCACTTTTTAAAATTCATGGTAAGGTCTAGACGTCAAAAATGTAAGTTCATTCGCTTGTTTATCAAGTTCTCAAAATTCGAAGAAATAGGTATGAGTTATATATTTTCCTTTTTTCTAATCTTTCTAACTGTCATATCTATTGCCTTCTACTCAAAAATATAACTGCTTAATGTTCTTAATTATATGGAATTCGTATAAGAAGGAACTTCAAGAGAAAACCATCTTTTTGAAAAAGTTCAATAGTAAGTCTTCTCTCCTTTTTTAATTGTAAAATTAACTACGACCCTTCTCTTTCAGGTCTCTTAATAAAAGCTCAAACCCATAGCTTTCATATTATGTCATTTAAAGAATATTGGAATTTGATAACCAGATTAACTTATGTATTTAATTTTATATTATTGGAGAGTAATTCTTTGGAAAACCACATATGGTAATTCCAAAATTACTATTTCATTTAAACTTATTCCATTTTCTTCCATATCAAAATCGTAAAGACTAGCATTATTCAGCTGTAAGTAAAGTTTCTTGGTTCGAACTTTCAGTCCAGATTCTTAGTCATCCTAATTCTTTACATTTTCAGCTATATAAATTTACCTTTTAGATTTTCAAATTATATTCTAGTTTGAATCAGATTATTCCTCAGAGATTTTTCCAAAGAAAATATTTATTTTTAAATTATTACCCTTTGCGATCTGTCGTTAAAAATTGTGGTTAAGCAGATATTGCTGTTTATGACTGTTCATGCCATACAATCAATGCGGGATATTTAAAATTTTGACTTGGGAGTTGGGATTGGTGACTGGTGAAAGTCGATCTATAATTAAAACTGAAACTTTTAAATTAAATTCGTTCTGGTTGAAAAGATAACATTATATTGTTAATGTGTATGGACTTATACTTATATACGAATAATGCACCCTTTCAAGTGTATTTGACCTTATAGAATCGAGAATTGATAAGGTGCTTATCAAACCACATTGAGTTAATAAAAGAATATATCAAGCAGAACACAGTACAAAGTACAAACGTTGATCATTACTTGACAAAGTATCATATTTTATAAAGCTAAGCTCTACTATTGTTTATATTTATAAAATAAAGCCTTATTTAATGTTTTAGCCAAAAAAATGAAAATAATTATAAGACCTATTGGAAATATGTCTATATGCTAGTTTGATTTTAAATTTTGTAGCATTTGTAAAGCATTTATGAATTGGGACAAGCTTTGGTGAATATGTGGTTTCTTACTGTTCTTAATTTTCTTGTCTGACTTATTGGTTAATTTACCGTAAATGTGATTTACATTTTATTTTACTCATGATACCATAAAGACATAATATAAATCCTTTAGATCAACATTTCGGGCCTTAGAACTCTATAAAACTCTAAAACTCAAAGTTAAAAATCTAATGACCCCTCCCTCCCTAAAAAGCTGAAACATGAAGTTAATCTCTTGAACACCTGATTACCTATTATGTCTGACCTGTGTCAAATTTAAAAGTGTAGATTATGATATTTATCATATGGTTTATTAATAAATGTTAACCTGGCAGGTGTCAAATTCAAAAGTATAGAGTGAGATATCATACAGTTGATTAATAATTTTAAAATATTCATAATAATTTATGAAAAAAAATTTTATTTTAGTTCGTTTTTTAATTCACTCATTTAAAAGAATTTAAAATTTGAATTTCATACTGTTTAATCTTGTTCACATTTAAATGTAAATAAGGATTATAAAACGATTTGAAAAGGATTTTTAGTACATTGAGTTTTTCATTTTTTGAGTTCTGCTGCAACTTTTAGATTGAGAAATGCTACATTAAATAAAGCTTAATGAACTAATACATATTATTCATTGATATGTTGGTCTATTGGCATTCAAAATGATGACTTTTCAATTCAATACTAGTGTGGCCCGGAGCTCTCCACGCTTCTCACCTACTGTAATGCCACACTAGACATGTCTTTTTATAGTAAATTGTTTAGGTTTTTGGTATTTATACAAAGGAGATCTTCCAAAGTTCAGCAGACTTTTGTAATGCATTTAAATATATTTAGTCTGCATAGTTTTTATAGGGTAGTAATAAAATAATTTCCCTTAATAATAATCCTATCAACTTATAGTTCAATTCTGCAGTATTTTAGTCTAAACTTAATAAAAATCCATACACACTTTTTTCAGTATAAGTTTTTTATTGGTTATAATAGTAATGCTTAGAGTATTTTTGTATTTATACTTACTTCACTATGATATATTTGCAGCATTTTACTTGTTTAGTCAAAATTAGAGGTAGCCTCAGTTTTTATATAACTACCAAGGGCTAATATAATAATATTTAATAATTAAATTATATATATATATATATATATATATATATATATATATATATATATATATATATATATATATATATATATATATATATATATATATATATATATATATATATATATATATATATATATATATATATGCTGATTGTCATGAGGTACAGATGTTTTAAAAAGAGAAGAGAAAAAGCGATGAGTATAGTGAGAAGAGGACTGTAAACTTTGAGAGCTAATATCAAAAGCTTGAAAGTTTCAAACTAAAGATCAAAAATGGCTACTGAAAGATCTTTAGTTCAGATTTTAGAACTGCATAAAAGCAGCTGAGGAAATTTAATATATTAAAAAAATTCAAAATCTCTATTTTCGAAATTTAATAAAATTTAATGTAAAGAAGAATATATATCAAGTAGATGCATATAAAATGGTGAAGCAACAAAATTTTAGACAGTTCTTGTTAAAAAAAAATGAAACTTTAAATAAAAAAGTATAAGAGTATCAAAGTATTTGAACTAGTTCCTTTGAAAATTTAAAAAAAGAATTAAATAAAAATACTAGATACTGCTATATAGAGTTCCTGGCCAGACATGTATAAATATACGGTATTGATGAAGTTGGTTCATATCAAGAAGGGGTCTCTTTGTATGGGTTCTAGGAGTAAACTCCTGTTTCTATTGTTTTCTCTTCCCATGAATTACTGAAGATATAATATGTGTCTGAAGCTAACACCACCCTGAAAGTGAGCAAGATATAGTGCTTCATATATATATATATATATATATATATATATATATATATATATATATATATATATATATATATATATATATATATATATATATATATATATATATATATATATATATATATATATATATATATATATATATATATAAATTTGAAAATATACTGTTCATTAAAATATGTAGGTTTAAACCCTTTTGATTTTTACTCCATTTTATCAGTAAATTGACAACTAATTTAAATTTCAATTGAAATTGCTAAAACAAATTGACATTTGTTTTATTGAAAAGAAATCTTTTCAATGAGCTAAAAAAAATCAAATGTAAATGTTGATTTCAAGTTTCTTATTTTAAAGTATCAGAACTTATTTTTAATTTAAAAAAAAAAAAAAATAGTAGCTGCCTATATTTAAATAAAGAAAAAAAAAAAATGGCAGAAGAAGATCCTTGTTTGGAACGTCATTTCAAAGGTCATAAAGATTCTATTACAGCTTTAGACTTCAACCCAAATGGGAAACAATTGGTGTCTTCATCTCTAGACAGCACAATCATGGTTTGGAATTTCAAGCAACAGATGAGGGCATACAGGTATGGATTAACCTTTGGAAATAAATAAGATTTTCATACTATCAGTAATAATGATACTACTACTACTACTAATAATAATAATCACTCATTTCCATTTAAAATTTCTTTGAATATAATGAATAATATTAGGAGGTAATATAAAAGTAGCACAAATATTTGTTTATCATTTTTCATGTATTACTGATCTTATCTTCAAAATGGCCCAATTTATGTTCAACCTTTTGAGGTTTAGTAACGTATCTCTGTAACTTAAATATATGCCTATTACATTAGTATTTTTAAATATTAAATATATTGCCACTGGTTGCTTTTAACCATGGTTGGGTAAATATTCAGAGGCTTCATTTTTTTCAATGATTTGCTTAAAAATAATGGAGAAGTACATTTATTACATTATTTGAGTGGGAAATAAATGAATCTTATAACCCTTACATTACACTATGAAAATGTCTGACGCAAATATGTCATACCTCGTGTCCTGACCCATGAATGGTGGAGAAATATCTACAAATTTCTAAATTATTTGTATCACTATGTAGTAGCTATAGAATGTAGACCAGAACTAAATCCATAGATTGCACACCATAGTTGCTCCAAAGAATGTGCTTAATAGGTTATATGAGGCTCATTTTTTTGAATTATTTGGTGGGTAGGTTTTTAGTCTTATCAATTATAAGGGCCATTTTTCTCTTCCATATTTACTAGTTCAAGATTCAAAGATTTATTTATTTATTTTTTTTGTTTAGTTACACGACTTAAATTTTGGTTCATAAGATCAAATAAATTTTTTTTAACACTAAAAATAAATTGTTAAATTGAATTACCATTAAAAATTTTATTGACTAGATTCACTTACAGCTTAATATTTTTTTTTATCTCTTTCTCTAATTGTATAATTTATTTTATTTAGACAGTATATTTTTTAAATTATTTCTTTCTCTAATATCAAATTCAGTATTATTGTTCCATAAAATTTTATAATTTGATTGTGGTATTACAATTTTATTTTTTAAAATGTTTTAACGTAAATATGATGAAAAGTGTAAAGAGAAAATTATTTTTTAAATTTCGATTAAATTTTTTTTTTTTTTTTTTTTTTTTGTAGGTTTGTTGGCCACGCAGACCAAATATATGATGTTTGCTTTTCTCCTACGGGAAATTTCATGGCATCTGGATCTAGAGATAAGACAGTTCGATTGTGGGTACCAAGTATCAGAGGTGTGTAGATTGTGGTTTTATTTTATTTTACATTCCACAACACTTTTTTATGAGATGTTAGTCGATTCCTTTCCTTCCAATAATTTTATATTGATACTTAAAATTTTTTTTTTTAAATACCTGAATGTAATTTTATACTTATAGGAGAATCAACTGAATTTAGAGCTCATACGAATACTGTAAGATCTGTTCATTTTTCTCCTGATGGTCAACAAATAGCTACAGGATCTGATGACAAAACTATTAAGATTTGGACAATTCATAGGCAAAAATTTCTCTCATCTATTTCAAGTCATTCCAACTGGGTATTTAAATATTTATACTTTTTCATAAAATGGTTTGAGTACTGGTTAAATTTACCTCTGTTAAGTAAAAATTGATAATGTAATTGAAATATCACAAATTTGGAGTAGGCATACGTGAGCGTTTGAGTTATCACCCAAAAATGGGATGTTTTGTTGTGTCTTTGTGTGTGTGCTTATATCTGGTGGTGTGCTGCAATTTAGTTATAACCCAATTAACGCAATTTGATTGTAGTTCTGATTCATATATCTATGTTCCTCCTCTAGTTTAATCCAATCTTGGGACCCCTGTTAAGGTAAAAACCTTCGTCAATTGTGTTATTACTTGACGATTCCATTTCCAAATAGGTGAGATGCGTGCGGTATTCTCCAGGAGGAAACATGTTAATTTCATGTGCAGATGACAGAACAGTTAAACTGCATGATATTAACTCTTCAACAACCATTCATAGTTTTCATGAACTTCGAGGATCCCCTCATTGCGTTACGTTTCATCCTTCAGAAACGTCCGTTGCTGTTGGTAATTCGGACCGTAGTGTTAAAGTAAGAATTTTAAAAATAGTTTATTTAATATTTATCATATGTCATCATATAGTAGAATTGATGTTAAGTATACTGAATTGATGTTAAACCTGTAGAAATTATTATTATTATTATTATTTATTATTATTATTATTATTATTATTATTATTATTATTATTATTATTATTATTATTAGTAGTAGTAGTAGAACTTCTAGAATTATAGCTTTCATTACACCTTTTGATTTTATTATTAGTTTTTTTGTTTTTTTTTGTTTTCAATAAATAAAATTTTATTTTATTTTTTATTTTACTTATTAATATTTTTCTAGATTTATGATTTAAGAAGCCGAAAACTACTACAGCATTACTCATCACATTCTGCTGGTGTAAATAAATTATCATTCCATCCTTCGGGTATTATTTTCATTTTTTCTGTTTTTTTTTTTTTTTTTTTTTTTTTTTTAACATATTAGTTTTATTTAAACTATATATATATATATATATATATATATATATATATATATATATATATATATATATATATATATATATATATATATATATATATATATATATATATATATATATATATATATATTTTTTTATTATTGTATG
This sequence comes from Armadillidium nasatum, assembly GCA_009176605.1. Classification (NCBI taxonomy): domain Eukaryota; kingdom Metazoa; phylum Arthropoda; class Malacostraca; order Isopoda; family Armadillidiidae; genus Armadillidium; species Armadillidium nasatum. Next base: position 127,153 of record SEYY01024766.1, on the reverse strand, counting down.
TAATAAAAGATGGGGTAGCAAACATGACTAAGATTTATTAAGGAGTATTGGTAAATAGTTGATGTAGTTATAAAAAAAAAAAAAAGTATTAAGAACTAAGAGAAAGTAGGTATGTGATTAGGAAGAATGGGAGGAAATATACTGATTGAAGGATGAGTTTCAGTTTTGAAATAGGAATTCGGAGGTTGTAAAGCGGACAGATGAAAACTATGAGAATGATAGTTTAAAAACTCTTAACAACTTAATAAAGTAAGAATATTAATGTCAATACTGTTGGAAATTAATGAAAATATTTTGATTTACTAAAAATGAGAGCTGAATAAATGTCAAATTTATTGATAGTAAAAGTTGACTTCAGTTTTATATATTTGTCTTTTACACTCAGAGGAAATGGGTGTGGAGAATCGAGATTTGTGTGTCGTTTGAAGTAGTCGAGGCTGAAATTTATGGTTATTAAAAATAGAAATAATTTGATTCTTTGAAATAAATTTGCCATCATTAAGTAGTAAAATAAATTGTTTGATAGGAGCATGATTAGTTCATTTAAGATTATTAATGTAATATTAAAGTAAATTTTTTTGTAATTTTTTTTCAATTAGAAAGAATTTTTGATTATTCAGTTGAAGTTAAACAGTTGTTTAATGTATGATTCATTTCAGGTTACATACTATTAACTGCGTCGAGTGATGGAACGCTTAAAATGTTCGACGTTCTTGAAGGAAGACCCATTTATACTTTGCATGGCCACCAAAATGGTGTTCTTTGTTGTAATTTTGATTCTACAGGAGATTATTTTGCTTCTGGAGGCTGTGATAAACAGGTTGGTGTTAGATACATGAGAATTTCTGTTCTATTATTTGTTTTTGAATAAATAGAGACCTGTGTAGTTAAATTGATCTAAGGTTGGATTAAAAACAGATTTCATACCTGGATTTTATTGTAGAAAATATTATCCGTTTGTTGCTATGTTCATGGTAAACTATATTTAATTTCCAAAATATAAGTCCGAAGACTCGTCTACTATAAAGTAAATTTACTTTTGGATTAAATTTGTTTTTATACTTTAAACATTTTCAGTAATCTATTATATATTTCTTCAGGTCATGGTTTGGAAAACAAATTTTACACCTCCTGAAGAAGTGTGCAAAGAATTGGAAATGACAATTTCTTCACCTAGTAATATTGAGAAGCCTCACGATGTGACCGCTTTCATCAATGGCGATGGTGAAAATACAGATGAGGAGGAAGCGCTTTCTAACCTCGCATCTATGAATATGAAAAGTGATTGTCATTCCTCTCAAACGATTTCAAACAATGAAAGGACACAAAAGGTAATCACAGGAATTTCTTTTCATGAACTACATTAATTTGGAACGTCTGGAGAAGTTATACACTTTTATATTTTACTTAATTAGTATGCAGTAGTAGCATTATGCCGCGGTATTTGTTTCGCTAGTGTCTTTGTCAGGAAAAACCTACTTTCAATTCATTTTCCTGATTATAGAAATTTCTGGTGTGAGATCAGTGGAAATAAATACGTTTCTTCAGATAATTACTGCAATATCATTGCATTATCTGTGAAAAAAATGATGAATGATGATAGATACTACAAAACTAAAAATGTACTAAAGTAACTTGAGAAGAAATTTCAGAATGATTAATCAAAAACTCATTTTATTAATTTTAGATTATTATTTAATTTTTATTATTAATTTCAAATGTTATTGATATTTTAAGTCGTAAAAGATGCGAATTACTGTATATATAATTAGTTGTAATTTTACGCAATTTCGATCTAAAAACTGAAAAACATTGAAAATACTGAAAAATATTTTTCCTTGCTACTTATTTACTAGATGAAACCTACTTATTGAATAATAATAATAATAATAATAATAATAATAATAATAATAATAATAATAATAATAATAATAATGTCTTACAGAATGGCTCTACTAAAACGCCTGGGTCATCTGATGACGAAACGTCAACTACATTGTTAAGTCTAATGAGAACCTTGGAGCACATGTCTTCACAGATTACCACACTGACTCAGACAGTCGTGCTCCTAGAGGAGAGAGTTTCCAGAATGGAAAATCAAATGAAAACTGTAATTAACGATAAGTAATTCTAGTTCTGGATTACCATGTCATTAAGCTTTTTATTATTTTTAGTTTGGAATTTGTTTCCATATCGAAAATGCATTTCAGAGATGGGACCAACTACTTTTTGTTAGTTAGGATTCTTACAAACATATATTATCATCTAACGGTAAACGCAAGAGCAGCTTCTTAACCACAGGATTATTCACTAGACTAACTAATATATATATATATATATATATATATATATATATATATATATATATATATATATATATATATATATATATATATATATATATATATATATATATATATATATATATATATATATATATATATATATATATATATATATATATATATATATATATATATATATATATATTTTAGATGTCGATTATTACTTTGATAATTTTATATATTAAATAAAATTTTGTTAAATTATTATTAATAAACCTTTGTTATAATAGTTTATTTTAAAGTAGGTAGTTCTACTACTATTGCAATGGCAGATTCTTTTGCTCTTGCTTTTGTAATCTTTTTATTTAAAATTATTAAACTTCATATATTGATATTTATTTTTTACGTTTGACTAATTTAAATTTTTTTAAAGGGCAATTGCAGGGTTTTGTAAATGTTTCAAACGTTATTAGAAATTACATAAATTTAAAAAAAAAAAAAAAAATGGTACTTCACTTATTATAGATTCCGTATCAAGAGTTGTTAGAAATTAAGAATCGGTTTGATTTTTAGTTGTATATTCTTGCTCAACGTTTACAATGTAATAAGGTTCAATAATGTATATTTAACTTTATTAAATAGTAATTATTCCTATACAACAATCTTACTTGAATAGAGTGTATATTGTAAAGGACATTTAAGGTTTTTTAGTGTTTGCGAAATTTACTGATTTTTAAAGTTTTTGTTCAAATATGATTTAGATTTGGCTGGTAGGTAAAAACGTTCCTTCCGGTCTAGGTTTATCCTTTACTTATAATTTTTCTATCATAAAAGATATAATAGTTTGAGCGTCTCCATTAAATCATTATAGCCAACCCCCCACCACAGGAGTAAATTACCACAACTTTTTGCAACCATGGTAATAAAAGATTTCATGAGTTTTGTGTCAGGTAGTACAAACTATATATTCCTTTTTCTGTTTTAATTTCCAATTCATCATATTGGTGACTGCATTGCTTTTTCTCAAACCAGTAAACCCCCAATACATTTTTACACTTTTTTTTTTTAATGCATGTATCCGTCAATTGATGATAATTCCATTCGAAATTATAACTATGGAAACTGATGGTTATTTAAAAGTAGAATAAAAATTTATGACAACTTTTATTTACATTTATAAATATTTTTTTTTTATTTTACACATTATTTACAATCTGATTCAGAAAAGATTTACATGATTTCTTCTTTTACAAAACCTAATAAATAAATATAATAAGCTTTTTGATATATTAAAAAATATATATAACTTGTAATATATATATATTATATATATATATATATATATATATATATATATATATATATATATATATATATATATATATATATATATATATATATATATATATATATATATATATATATATATATATATATATATATATATATATATATATATATATATATATATATATATATATATATATATAATAAAGAAAATTTACCTTATTCCTCCAACCAACATAGACCAATAAGACTTACTACAGATATATATATATAAATTTTTTTTTAGCATTTTTACTTTGACTTGATAACCTATCGATTTCATTTTTTATTATTATTGAAACTAAAAAAACAATACAAATGGAGGGGGGGGGGGGAGGAAAGGCGATGGAAAGACCGCATACTGCAAGATTTAAGGAAAAATAAAAAGGGCCTGAAATAAATAATAGAGGAGTGGATATGAGCAATGAAAACAATGTGACCTCATAATGAATGTTGCTAATGCTCCGAACAAAGACATTATTACTACTACTACTAGATTGGTTCTACAAATTATTGAGGTTGTAAAAGCTTTTCAAGTATATTAATTGCTATTTAAAACATTATTTCTAATTCTTAATTGGACTTGGCATAGTATTAGTTGACCCTTCACTAAATCTACTACAGAATGTTTGTAAAAAAGGTTTTAAAAATGATTATCACAGCAAACAAAACTATAAAATTATCGCCCGTGACTCTTTTGGAGGGACAACCACTCTCCCAAATGACATCTGTTTTTTTAAAAAAATTACATGAATGGCTTGTCTCTCCAAAAGATGCTTTATGGCGCATATAAAAAATTTGGTCTTTTATAGTTTTCTCATATATATATATATATATATATATATATATATATATATATATATATATATATATATATATATATATATATATATATATATATATATATATATATATATATATATATATATATATATATATGGTACAGTTTAGTATCGGTACTACGTATCAAACAAATTATGTATATATCGGTATTAAACTATCAAATATAAAATAGTTGGTATAAACCATATTGTAATATCATTTAAGCTGGGAAATTTGGGTTTGGTAAAAATTTTGGTATCACTCCACACTTAAAATCATTTTTTTTTAAGTGTATGTACACATACTATAATGCCGCATTGGATAAAGCAATTATACGAGTATGGTTCCTGAATTCTTGTCAATTTATGTTTAAGGTTTGATACAAGTGCCAGGTGTCGTCAATTCATGATAAAATGAAAAGAACGGTACATTCAATATAAAAGATTTGGAAAAATCGTTCACGGGTAGGATAAAATTTCGAGCAAGAAAGACAACAAAATATTCAAAGTATTCCAATCGATCAGGAGATGATAAAAGGAAAGGAAGAACAGAACGAGCATGTAGGTAGAGGAAATCTTTGCGTGCCCTACATCGAAGGAATGTGATGAATAATTGCAAGAAGGGCAATCCTTTAGATCTAGCAAAGCGTAAAAGATAAGCAGACAAAATAAGAATGCAATATCCTATCACAGAAAAATTATCTGGACGAGCATTGGTGAAATACACGTCTGACCTCCACAATGGTCAAGTCATTACATGATACTGCCGTGAGATTTAGGACAAGGTCGCTTGTTTACTGCTTGTATGAAGCATTCAACAACAATTTTACAATATTTTACCATAAAATATTTTAAAATAATTGAGAAAAGAGGACATGACACACAGTCTAAGAAAATAATGAATAATAAAGATTCACAAAAAGGAAGTAATATCACTAAATTGCTCCCTGAAAATGGAATATTAATGGAGCAGAAACAGAAAGACTGCAATTGGATATATCGCCCTACTACCTAATCTCGCATAGATTTGAATCTGTCTGAAGATGTGTGAAAAGTTATAACATCAAAGTGAAATAAAGCTTTTGTTGTGGTTAACTCTCTGCCTAAATTCAAGTCAGGGAAACCTAAACCATTAGTCATTTTGAACCTCATTAATTTGAGAGCAAATATCAAATTGAAATTGATTCTCCAGAAAACGACATTTTAACTTTAAATATATGAACAATATTGGGGTAAAAACAGTAAATAAAATTAGTATTGGGTACATATGACGAATTAACAAAAATCAAATGAGAAAAAAAAAAAAAAAAAGTTTCAAAAAAGCCTCATTTGCTGTGACATCTTCACAACAAAAAACGAAACTTCCTCTCTATATATATATATATATATATATATATATATATATATATATATATATATATATATATATATATATATATATATATATATATATATATATATATATATATATATATATATATATATATATATATATATATATATAATGTGAAAAATAAGTAAAGGGAATGTAAATGATACTAATAAAAAATAATAGTAATAAGCTGCCTTTGTAATAAGGGTTTAAAGGATTGCAATAAGCAAAGAGCAAATTTTGTCTAACAATTAATTAACTGTTAATAATAATGCCAAAAATTGCAAAAGAATTTTATCTTTTTTTTTTTTTTTTTTTTTAAAGCAATGAAAAATTGTTATTCAAGTTATTTTTTGTCATCTTTCTTTACGACAGAGACCCCAAACTCATCACTCTATGGAGTCTTTGTATATATTTTAAAACCTTAATTTAAAATTAAAATTAAATTTATAATATATCTAAATAAGATTTTCAAACCTAAAAAAAAAAAAAAAAATCAAAAACCTTTAAAAAATAAAAAATAAAATGGTAACAACATAATAGAGTTTAAAGTTGTGTTACACACACACACAGTTGATTTCCCCAAGATAAAAAAACAAAAACAAAGTACCTCATTACACTAGGAGAATCCAACACATTTGATTACAACTAATTTGTGACGAAAAGTGCGAACGCAGCACAATCAATCAAAAAATTGGTTTTCAATTTTTGGGTCGTTACAAATAGTTTAATTTTTGCACTTAACAAAAAGGGAGTTGTAAAATCTAAGAATCCCGCGTCGGATTCCCCTCCTCCAGATACACACACTCACTTTATCACGAATAAAATAAAAAATATTATCACTTAATGAGTAAATATTGTTATTGATACATCACAGATTTTAAATATGAAGAGAATAGTCTATAAAAAACGGTAGGAATATATTTTACATGTATGTAAATATTGTAATGACTAAATAAAATGTTAATATTTAAATAAACAATACTACAAAATTCAAAGGTACAAAACAATTATTAAACAAAGAATATTAAACTTTGAACACTTCTTCTCTCTCTTCTTTTCGTTTCTAAACATAATTAACTAAATCAGTAGCTAGAAAGGAGAGGAAATAGAATTTACAAGAAACAAATAAAATTTAACAAATATCTGAATGAACAAAAACATAAAGGCAAGTGTCTAGTAGTTAATTTTGTAGAACTACAGTATCATACATAAAAATAATGATGATTTTTAAACACAATCAATAATCTTGGAAGTAATTTTTATTTCGGAATCCTCCAACATTATACCAAAAAAAAAAAAAAAAAAAAACAAAAGTTTCAGAAATGGGTCGATAAGGGTAAAGTGTATAGTTGTTCCCTCGTCACATCACCGATTCGATCCCAGTGAAAAACTAACCTTTTTTTCTCACATTATACAGCGTGTTGTAAGCGCCTACAAGAAGGGACGGATGTAAGGTCAATGACCCACCCCTTTTTTTTTTTTTTAATTTCCTTACAAAAAAAAAAAAAAAAAAAAAAAAAATCACCACTGATCACTTTGAACTGAATGTTCCAGATACCCTGGTTGAGAATTATTTCTCATTTCTATATATATATATATATATATATATATATATATATATATATATATATATATATATATATATATATATATATATATATATATATATATATATATATATATATATATATATATATATATATATATATATATATATTATATATAAATTGGCACAATTTTTTGAAAAGCTTAAAATAATATTGATAAAACTAAAAAAACTGACACTATTTCTCAAGTCTCATTCTTATCGAAATCGGCGTAAGAGGCAATATTGGCCACTTCCACTGTTTCTTCCGCTTTATAAGACGGGTATAAACCTGTTTGTTTCGACCTCCTGTTGAAGCCCTTCGAAAAGCCGTCCCAATGGTTTCCGGCTACTCCTACGAAGTCGCCCACTTTAAGGCTCATTTCATTTGACCTAGAAAAAATCGTAAACATTATTATTATTATTTCCATGACCTTAAACAAAATGTACAATACTATACACATTCACACACAATATTGAGTTAGGTCATGTATGATTACTAATTTTCGAGTGTGTGCAACAAGGAATTTATTTTTATATTAATATTTATATAAAATACATTTATAAAAATATTTATTTAAGTCTGTCAACTTGTAGGGGAGAGAGAAAAAAAAAGGCCTACATCAACACGCTTTGTTTCCAAACACAATACCTACTCTATGTGTATCTTACCTTTTTGCGGTATGTGGGAAACGAGCCCTTTGATTGTGGGGATTTTGACCCCCATAATAATAAATATCGTCTAATGATCGAAAACGATCAGCACCATCTGGGTGAAACGTTTGCAGAATTTCATAAGCTAATCTGCATACCTGAGAAATAAGTAAATTACATAAGTGTACAGAAATTTTTTTTTTAAAGTGAGAAATTTATATATAAATTACTACACAAATGAAACAAACACAATCTTGATATCTTGCCTTTTGAACTCTGTTTATGTTTATAAATAGAATAAGAATTTAACATTTGAAAATCAAATTGAAACGGTCATTTCAGAAACTACATTGCTCACAGAATTAAAATTTTACAGAAATCAATAAAAACTGCATGACTTAAAAGTTATTTTTACAATGAATAAAGAATGGCTAATACGAAAGACTAGTTGGCTAATTTTTATATAATGTACAGGAGACCATTCTCAAGGATATGAAATCCGTCATAAAGAACACAAAGAAAAAAATTAAAAATAAACTTTTATAGTTTTTGAAATGACGTGTTCAAATATATAGCAGCCCCAATACAACGCACATAAAGGATACGATTCTAAACAACACTTTCTTTTCTTACCTGAGAAGAAAATGTACAAACAAGATAATCACTTAGAGATAAGAAATAGATGTCAGCGATAATGCCTCGCAAAGAGGCATCCGTGTAACGAGTTGAAACCGCTGCTGTTTTTGATACATTCGGATCACCGTATATAGTATAATTGGGAAATCTGATATATATATATATATATATATATATATATATATATATATATATATATATATATATATATATATATATATATATATATATATATATATATATATATATATATATATATATATTCTTAAGTATCGCTTAATCATAATTTTTGTGGTATCTGAATAAAATGGCCACTACCAAAACTCTATTTATAGATTCCTGGAAATTTATGAAGAGAAAAACATGCGCTCCTTCACTTATTTTTACTTTACATTTTTTGTTAAATAATAATAATAATAATAATAATAATAATAATAATAAAAGAGTTTGTGTATAAGATACCTTTTTGAAACAATTACAATTATGTTTGTTTACATATTCAGGAAGCAAAATTTGGAAGAATTACTTATGAACTTTTTGGAAGAATCACATTATTTTTCTCTCATTAAAAAAAAAAAAAAAAAAAAAAAAAAAAACCTCATCACACAAATTAAATTATTATTCAATTCAGTTAAATGAAAACAAAGTGTTTTCAAAGCGCATATATATATATATATATATATATATATATATATATATATATATATATATATATATATATATATATATATATATATATATATATATATATATATATATATATATATATATATATATATGAGTAAACTTACTTATTTCTTGCTTCTGTTATAACTTTTGGATCATCAGAGGCTATATAAACTCTCCGAACAACGTTGGGGTTTGATAAGGAAACAAGCTTGTAATACTCCTCCGCGCGCTCCATATATTCTTCAACAGAATGAAAAGCTGCTTCCGTTCCCACTTTATCCGTGCGACGGATGTGGATTCTGCACCAAAAAAAAAAAGAAAAGAAAATGATAGTTTTATTATGACAAATTTGCAAGAATGTTATTCTAAGAAAAAAAAATTTAACTGAAACTTTACTAAAAAAAAAGTTATTCTACAACACGAGTTTAGAACCTTTGCGAGGCAAAGTCAGAAGCATTTTGTTGCTGTTACAGGCTTACAGCCAAAGTAGGAAGCAATTTTGGGGCTGCAGTGGTCGAGGGTAAAAAAAAAAATATAAAGTCTCCTACTCTGAATCAAACCCCAAAATAAATTATAAAACCTCTATCTTAATTTTCAGAAAACTTTTAATTCTTATTACAAAATTGTAAGTAAATTCTACATTTAACATCCACAATTAATATCAAACTTACCCTACAACTGGTGTCTTAAATCCCATTGACTCTTTCATGCTGTCTATCATAGCCTGAGTCTTTGGCTGAAATCTGAGCATGTATTTAAGAAACTGACCAACCCACCAAACCGTCGGATTGCCGTGAAATCGAATGAGTCTCTCTGAAATGTCTTTGGGAATGGCAGGCGGCAAAATGGGTGGTCGATGGGAAAGAGTATCCACAATAGGCAATTCCACAGCCTGAGTATTTTCCGCTCCTGAATTAAAAAATAAAATATATATATATATATATATATATATATATATATATATATATATATATATATATATATATATATATATATATATATATATATATATATATATATATATATATATATATATATATATATATAAAGATTTTAAAACCACTAAAAGAGATAAATAAAAGCATGAATTGACGTTTCGCTCCCTATCATAAGGCGAGCCTTCTCAAAACTAAGTAAAAAGAAAGAGAAAGGCCAAGAAGAAAGCATATGACAACAACTTAATAATAGTAGTAATATTCTTACCGGGCCAATGAGAGAATGAAGAAGCTGCAGTATCAGTGCAAGTCTCGCTCAGGGGTTGGAAGACGTCTTCCCAGCCGTTTTTATCGTACCGCCAATTCTTCGAGCGTAAAATCAAAGTTCGTTTAGCTCCATAGGCGACAATAAAGCAGTAAACGGCGTGGTGAATTTGGCAACCGTATCCACAGCCCTAAAATTCAAAACCTTTGATATAAAAACATTTTGGGTCATGATAGTTATACATCAATTTTACAATAATTTTAACCGAGCACAGATTCACAAAAATGGTTCATCACCAATAATTTTAACCGAGCACAGATTCACAAAAATGGTTCATCACCAGATTTAATAATGCGTTTTTCAGGTAAAACAATGTAAGAAGTCATATTAATCTTCGAAGAAAATTGTATATGACCTAGTGGTTCAACATCTATGGTTTAAAATTTTACTCGTAGAGCGAAAGAAAACTAATAACCATAAATGTCACGTTCTAAAACTATAATTATACGCACCTTGTTAAGATTGCATATTAACTTTCTGGCTTTACTGCAGTCCGGCGGGTTTTGTAATTTATGCAACCGTTTTTGGATAAGCTCGCTAAGCTCTACCGCTTCTTTCTCCCTCCAAAGATTTAGTCCGTCTAAATCCGATAATATCCGTAAATCGTGTTGAGAAACCCTGAATAAAAAGATGAAAAAGAATAAGAAGAATTTTATTAACAGAAAAAAAATATATTCTTCTAAACTACATAATAAGAAATTGAACTTTCATATTAAAAATTTTGTTCTCTTTTAAACAAATTTAGTCTTTGTAATGAGAAAATCTTAAAATTATTACGAAACATCAAAAAATTCTCATATCCACGAAATGAAGCAAATATATTTATATATATAGCTATATATATATATATATATATATATATATATATATATATATATATATATATATATATATATATATATATATATATATATATATATATATATATATATATATATATATATATATATATATATATATATATATATAAATATAATAATAATAAAAAAAAAAAAAAAAAAAAAAAAATAATAATAATAATAATAATAATAATAATAATAATAATAATAATAATAATAATAATAATAATAACCTGATGCGATCAATTCCTTCATCCAAAATTTGTTCAACCTGCGTGGCCAAGGGAGAACCTTCCCCAAGTTTCTTCTTGAGATCTTCGAGTTGCGCTTGAAAATAGAACATAGTCTCCTGTATGTCATTTCCAAGGAGGCGACGAGTTTTCTCGAACTCGGTGCTCGGAATAATGTCAGGAACTAAATAACAAAAACATATATCTCTAATAATGACTGGAATCCAATTCATGCAATTTAATAACATTTATGTTTATAGTTAACTAATATTTTTAATTTTATAATTTACTTCCTGAAGTGTATAAAAGAATTAATTAAATTATTAATGCTTTAAGGTTAATCGTAGAAATCGGCAACAATTACGGAGATTTTGAATAATTAACCTGAAGAAGGGCCTTATAGTACTATGTTATCAATTTGCGTTTTTAGTGAAGTCATTTGCATACATAACGGTATCTATAACTACCAGAGAGTCTCCTACAGAATTTTAACGAAATCAAAAAACATTTACAAACATACATTTATTAATGATAATATCATAACTTGCTGAAGTTTAATTTAAACACATTAATAATCTTTTTTTTTATGAAATGATTATTATTATACATAATATTTTAAATGAAATCTATATTTATAAATTTAAAAATAACCTCTATTGAAGGGTAATATTCTCTATCAGTGTTGTAAATCGTTTGAAGTACAATCGATACCAATCATTAAGTACAGTTATAGTCTGTCTCGTGTCTAGAAAATCTTCAGACAGTACAAATTATTTATTGTTAAAGCACGATCGATTTCAAATGGAACCTCGTCATTTATTGATAAGATTTTGCCTTCAAAGGTCACTTTATAAACAATAAAAATTTTACACAAACTTTAACACTGAAATATCTAAAATGGTTAGCAACTAATAAATGTTATTTGATATTACTAATATAAAACATTATTAATTACTATAACTGTACTAATTTTTTACTTTAGAATTGCCAGAACAACGAAGCAAAATTTTTAATAAAATCTAAATGTAAGAAAAAAAAAAAATCATCTACAAAATAAAAATTTGATTATGAAAAAGAACTTGCCTGTTTTATCGCCAGAAGAATCTGATTGCTGCAACATCCTCCTGGCGTGGTCTAGTTTCTTTTGAATAGCAACTGCGGGAGAGTCTTTGTCATTTATATCCTTCTCCTTCTGACCATGAGGTACGTCATTCAGTAACTGAACTTGACTGAAAGAGAAATATTTAGACAATGAATGTTTAACTCTGTTCAAAGCAATATGGACTCGTAGCTAAAGCATGTAATGTACAGAAAAAATCTAGATTCAGTAACCAGACACTTCTACATAGTCAGACACAAAACCGAAACCGTTAGTCAATTAGTTCCAGATCAATAATTCAAAAATTCAAAATTCAAAAATTTTTATTCAAATTTTTATTATACAGGTTATACATTGTTTCAGTAGGTCCTATTCTACTAGATCAATATTTGTAATTAGTTGTACATTACTCTGAAAAGGGGTTTCTAAGGGGAAGCACATTGGTTTCCTTTGAACCCCAAAGTTTAGTTGATAAATATTACATCAATATAATTTGATATCCATTATTATACAAATATGATGCATAAATATAATGAGCAATAATAAATAAATAGCAATAATAATAAGTAAAAGTAAAATAAATACAAAAGTACACATAATAATATAAATTAATGACAATTGTAGTTATAATAGTTGCTAGTATTGGTAACAAAAATGAGTTAACGACAACAAGAACAATAACAATAGTAATAACAATAATAATAATAATAATAATAGTAATGATAATAATAATTGTAATTATAATTATAATAAATACTATCTCCAGTAGTAATACTAGAAAATAGTACAGCATTATTGTTAATGTGTGACGTCGCTAGAATTATAGGAATATCTTCCGCATATATAGTAAAAAATAGTAATAATAATACTATAATAATAGTAATAATAATGTTAATAATAATAATAATAATAATAATAATAATAATAATAATAATAATAATAATAAAAGAAGGGACAGAATTAATAATAACAATACTTATAAGCAATAATAATAATAATAATAATAATAACAAATTGCAAGGAATTAGTTACAATAGCAACGATAATAATAATAATAATACAAACAATAATAGCTATAATAATAATAATAATAATAATGAAAGTTTCTATTTCAAAATTCTCAACTTAAGTCTTTTCAACCCGTAGAGAATTATGAAACAGAAATGAAATTATGGAAACAAACGTCATTCAAAATATTACACTGATTTTATCAACTTTAAAAATATACCGTTAAAATTAAAATCTGGAAAAGCTTAAACTTTTTACATATGTAAGAACTTGATTAGTTCTACATATCAATCAATGTAACTAAATTTCTATAACACACACACACACACACACACACTGATTAAGAATAAAATATTTTAATGTGTAATGAAAAGATTAGTCTAAATATTATTTGACCAAAAGGGGAAAAAAAAACATTTGCACCTTATTTAATAATAAAAACAACTACATTAATAATAATAATAATAATAATAATAATAATAATAATAATAATAATAATAATAATAATAATAATAATAATAATAAAAAAAAAAAAAAAAAAAAAAAAAAAAAAAAAAAAAATCTTTAAAAAAAAAAAAAAAAAAAAAACTTTCCTAACAAATTTGATCAAGCTGTAATAACCTTTTTAATACAAATTCTTTTAAAAACTAATTTGTGTAATAAAAAGACCAAGAAACGCGACATGTTTAAGACACGTTGCTAAGAAATGGTGAAACAGAATTATTATATATCCATTATCCACTTATAACGGTACATGCATTATTTCTTTCTAAATTTACTTAAAGCTTTTATATATATATATATATATATATATATATATATATATATATATATATATATATATATATATATATATATATATATATATATATATATATATATATATATATATATATATATATATATATATATATATATAATATAAATAAAGTGGGAAAAAACCTCACACTGTCTTTTTCATAACCTACTTCTTCAGAATTTATCTCCACCGTGATAAATCATGAAACAATAAGTAGCTCCTTCATTCTATCTTCCTATCTCAATATACGTCTTTCCCTGGCAAGTATTTCTTTTCATAAGATCTGAAGGGTCTTTTGGAGATTGTTCCTTTAGCCATCCTATTCAAAACGACTGTTACATTAACAAAGAGGTTTCTAACTCTTCGCCTCCAACCTTGTATAGATAAAAAGTTTTTCCATTTCCAGTAACTTAACACAAGTTGCATTTTGTGCTCCTTTCAGATCAATACAGATATCATCATACAATCTTGTTTAATCTTCCTCAATAAATTATTACACTTTTTCACAAATTTATTGATTAAAATTTCTTCTCTTTTCTTAAGACTAATATCGCCAGAAGGTTCATCTCTATTTCCATATCAATTCTAGACACTTAAATACAAATGTTTCTTCTAGTCTTTTCCTTTCAAAATTTCTAAGTATTCATTTTTTTAAATTTAAAATTTTTTCCTTTAAATTTTTACATAAAAAAAATTACATAAATTACATAAATTACATAAAAAATCTTCTTTTAAGAACTGCACAATAACTACGGCGAACAGGATGAGTCTTCTATTTAATAGTGTTACAGTAAAGTTAAAAAAACAACAAAAAATCATTGCAACCATCCACTGGCTACAGTAATACAAATTATGATAAAATTCTACAGGAGACAAAAAGAGGGACCAACTATTTCTTAAAAAACTGCAAAAGAGAGAGATACATTTCACATTTAAATAAACGGTATAATAATGACTCTTATAAACTTCACAATCCAAACATTAAATAATGTACCTTTGTATTGGTAATAAAAGGCATCTATTTTTGTGTGTGTATGTGTGAAAAAAAAAGATCAATTATATAAAAAAAAAATTTTTTTTATCAAATTTCTTTTTAATCTAGTACTGATAAGGAAAAAAATTCTACCCTACTTCGAAAACAAACTCAAACTTTCATCTGTCTTTAATATTCACAGTGTTTCTTTTTCCCGTGATCTTTCTTGGAATGATTACATTACTTCTCTTGCTAAACAAGCTTCCAAGAGGATGAGTGTTCTGAGAAGCCTTCGTTGCTTGCACTTTATAGGGGCACTGTTCGCCCCTGTATGGAGTACAGTCTTACACATCTGAGATAGTTCCACTTACACGGCTCTACTCGAAAAGGTAAAGTCTAGGGCCTTTCGTCTTGTCAATTTTTTCCACTCTCAATAATTTTCTTCGGTCTTTTTCTAACCGTCGAATTGTTGCGTCACTCTCTCAAAACTATCGCTATTACAATAGATATTGTTCTGAACTCTCTCTCGTCGAATACTTTCTTCATTGAGAATGAATCGTGCGCGATACGCCTGCATACACAGTATCATCCTTTCTCTGTCCAACTCTCAGACCAAAGACTTAACTAACCATGTTCAGTCTTACATGTACTGGTCTTTGCCCACCAAATATACGAGTACAGTAGTATATATATATATATATATATATATATATATATATATATATATATATATATATATATATATATATATATATATATATATATATATATATATATATATATATATATATATATATATATATATATATATATATATATATATATATATATATATAATTAAAGAGTTGAAATCAATATGAAAATTGACTTCCAAGAATATTTATCAAATAAAATAAATAAGAGATTCGAGATTTCTTAATCAATCATTTGAAGCAAAAATCAAAAAAACAAATTAAGCACACTTTACATTTTAATAATTTATTAGGATTTAATGGTAAAAAATTGAAAATTGAAACCATATATATATATATATATATATATATATATATATATATATATATATATATATATATATATATATATATATATATATATATATATATATATATATATATATATATATATATATATATATATATATTGGTGAGCTGAGTGTGGTTTCTTATCATCCAACTAATACCTTTATATTCAAGATAATAATAAAAAAAAAATTAGTTGAAAATTCTATATAACGTGTATATAAAATATTAAATTTCTTACGATTTTGCCATAAACCATATGGAGAATTTCCTAATCGTATACTTTGTAAATAAATTCTATACCGTACTCTCTCTCTCTCTCTCTCTCTCTCTCTGTCTGTCTCTTTCTTTCCTCCCTCTTCTCTCTCTCTCTCTCTCTCTCTCTCTCTCTCTCTCTCTCTCTCTCTTTTTTTTTCTTTCCTTTTTCAAATTTTCAGTGCTAGTTCTTACAAAATATTCTTCATTTATAATCCGAGTTTGTATTTTATTTAGTGGTTATTAAATATCCTGTACAATTTTTATTGTCTGCTGAAATTAACCTTTTCAATAAATTAGTGATGTTTAACTACAACTCT
>SEYY01024766.1:102500-105000 GCA_009176605.1 Armadillidium nasatum | reverse complement strand
GAGGTGGTGAAAGCGTTGAAAGTTAAGAATAGTTATGCTTGTAAGGGAATTGTGGCGGGCACCACCTCACGAAAGTGGGAAAGGTGATAGTGAAATATATATATATATATATATATATATATATATATATATATATATATATATATATATATATATATATATATATATATATATATATATATATATATATATATATATATATATATATATATATATAATATATATATATATATATATATATATATATATATTTATATATTTATATATATATTATATATATTAACATCCGCATCCTCATCAAAATTAACATCCGCATCCGCATCCGCATCCGCATCCTCATCAAAATTAACATCCGCATCCGCATCCGAACTTTTCGAAAATTCAAAATCCGCATCCGCATCCGCATCCGCATCCGCACTTTCGAAAATTCAACATCCGCATCCGCATCCACATCCGCATCCGCACTTTCGAAAATTCAACATCCGCATCCACATCCGCATTTCTCCAAAATTCAACATCCGCATCCGCATCCGCAAATTGGAAAATATGACATCCGATCCATCACTAATATATATATATATATATATATATATATATATATATATATATATATATATATATATATATATATATATATATATTATATATATATATATATATATATATATATATATATTTTTTTTTTTTTTATATCACCTCTGGTGGGCAAAGGCCAGAGGCCTACTACAATTCCACCAGAGTTAGGGGGAAAAACGGAAGAATGGTCAAATCAAAGGCCGACGTGACCTGAAACACGACGTTTGAAGGTGTGTAAGTCATAGGAAGTTGGAAAAATACAAGAAGGGAGTGTGTTCCAGACTTTACCGGTAGAGTACATGTAGGACAGAGCATAGCGGTTGAGTCTGGGGTCAGAGAGTTGGACAGAGAAAGGATGAGACTGTGTAGAAAGTCGAGTCGCACGAGCCCTTCTCAGTGGAGGAGGTATACGACGAAGAGTTCAGAAGAGCAGTGTCTATTGTAATAGCGTTAGTATAGAGAGAGTGACGCAACAATTCGACGGGCAGAAAGAGATTGAAGAGAGTTAGTAAGAGCTGGAGAGTTGTTTAGACGAAATGCCCTAGACTCCACCTTCTCTAGGAGAGCTGTATGTGTGGAACCACCCCAGATGTGCGAAGCATACTCCATACAGGGGCGAACAACACCCCTATACAGAGCAAGCAACTGGGGTGGAGTGAAGAAATACTGAAGGCGACTCAGAACAACTAACCTCTTAGAAGCTTGTTTAGAAAGAGAGGTAATGTGATCTTTCCAAGAAAGATCACGAGAAAAGGAAACACCGAGAATATTAAGAACAGATGAAGGTCTGAGTTGAGTGTTTTCGAAGAAGATATCATAGTTGTGTGGAAGATTGTGTCGAGTAGAGAGATGGAGGAATTGAGTTTTGGTGGCATTAAAAACAACCATGTTCTCTCTGCCCCAATTAGAAATACGAGATAGATCAGAGGTCAGCTGCTCCAAGACAACCCTCTTTGCATCTAGTAACTGTTGTTGAGAGGGGCGCCTTTCAAATTGAAAAGAGTAATGAAGGGTGGAGTCATCAGCATGGGAGTGGATAGGAGATGATGTAACAGAGAGAAGGTCATTAATGAAAAGTAGAAAAAGTGTTGGGGATAGGACAGATCCTTGAGGAACACCACTATTAATAGATTTAAAGGAAGAACGGTGGCCGTCTACAACTGCTGCTATAGAACGACCGGAAAGGAAATCAGAGAGAAGGTCACAGAGAGAAGGATAGATTCCGAAAGAGGGAAGTTTGGAAATCAAAGCTTTGTGCCAGACTCTATCGAAAGCTTTCGATATGTCTAGCGCAACAGCAAAAGATTCACCGAAAAGCCGAAGAGCGGAGGACCAAGAGTCAGAGAGAAGGGAAAGGAGATCACCAGTAGAACGTTTCTTACGAAAGCCATACTGGCGATCAGAGATAAGATTAGGAGTATATATATATATATATATATATATATATATATATATATATATATATATATATATATATATATATATATATATATATATATATATATATATATATATATATATATATATATATATATATATATATATATATATATTACTTTGGTCTTATAGTAAGAGAATATTTTAATCATTTTTATCCTAGAAGTAGGAGCTTTAGAAATTAGCTCCATCTTACCTTTACAACTTAATACACTTTTTTGCGTTGTTTAGATTTGATTATATTGATCAAGTTGAGTTATGGAAATTATTACCAATTACCTTTGACTGTCTTTACATTTTTTTTTATACTATTATGAATATTTTATTTACCAATTATTTTACATATATCACTGTTCAAGTTAAATTTTTCTTGCAAAAAAATATCCCCAGTCCAATATATAATATATATATATATATATATATATATATATATATATATATATATATATATATATATATATATATATATATATATATATATATATAT
>SEYY01024766.1:82500-97500 GCA_009176605.1 Armadillidium nasatum | reverse complement strand
TATATATATATATATATATATATATATATATATATATATATATATATATATATATATATATATATATATATATATATATATATATATATATAATATATTATACAGTTAAATCCCTTTTTAACAAATTATATTAAATGCATTTTTAATAAAATTTATACAAACCTGTTTGACGTAATACGGTTTATATAATTATTTAAGAAATTTTTTTTATTTAATAAAATTTTTATATTTTCGAAAATTTTCATTTAAAATACTTTATATATATATATATATATATATATATATATATATATATATATATATATATATATATATATATATATATATATATATTATATATATATATATATATATATATATATATATATATATATATATATATATATATATATAATTTATAAAAGTTGCAATTTTTCTTCGTAATTTAATTATTTTTATTAATTACAGTAATTTATTTTTTATTTTTTTAAATATAAATAATTAGTAAATTTAAACATTAATAATTCAAAATTTAAGATTTATACATATGATGCTAAATTAGAATATTGTTTTTTTGTTTTGTTTTCAAAAGAAATTATTTTTTATTATTATTATTATTATTATTATTATCTATATCTTATTAATATTATTCTGAAAGTTTTTTTTTTTTTAAGCCTATACTTTAACATGGGTTTGTAAGCCAAAATGGCCATTGAATATTGTTATATTATATATTTTTTATTTCTTTAAATAAAAGTCAATGAATTATATTTTCAATTTTAATAATTTTATTAAATTTAATTAAACAAAAATAATAAATAATATTATATATATATATATATATATATATATATATATATATATATATATATATATATATATATATATATATATATATATATATATATATATATATATATCCTCAACCTCCACCTTCGCATACACTTCTGCCTTCGTCTAAACATCCACTTCCACCTTCACCTCCACCTCAAAATTAAATTTTTATAAGTTTTCACCTCACCTCAACCTCCACATCAAGAACATATGAGTATCCCTTTGGGATACGCACATGTGCTTGTTATTATTATTATTATTATTTTGAGTTGTATATGTTCCCAGGATGGTTTAACACCCTCTCACTGAAGACCTTAGATCAGTAGTTGTTAAAAAAGATTTTTGTGTAGGCCTTACTTTCCAACTAATTGCATTGCCCAATGCCCCCCCCCCTCCCCAGGCTCCCTACATTTGGGAGAGGCATGAAATGGGACTAAAGTTTGGTAAACATGGATGATGATAATAATTTTACTAAAAATTGCAGAGTATAATAATTAAAATATACGTAATTAAAAATGAATAATGACTAAAAATTGTAATTAATCTTTGTTTCTGAATTAATTAATTTTTTTCAAAATGTATTATTTTCAATGTATATTTTCCGTTTTATTTAAGTAAATATTAACATTAATCATCTACAACAGCTTTGCTATTGAAAATAATTATTTTATTTTATTATGTTAACTTCACTGCCTCCCTCAGCGCCCCCTAGAGCTTATTGCCCCATTAAGCCAGAGCCCCCCCCCCCATTTAAAATAATAGAATAAAGGACTGCTCTGTTGGCAAAATCAACCGTCATATATATATATATATATATATATATATATATATATATATATATATATATATATATATATATATATATATATATATATATATATATATATATATATATAAAAGATGAGACATAATTGCTCTTGAAAATTTTCTAGGTTCAACATCACTTTCAACACTCTCCCCACACCTCTCCCTCCCTACTCCAGTCTCTAAGTATCTGTGCGTCTAGCAACCAAAGGTTGCCAAGCAGTGACTATATAAAATTTCAAAAATAAACATTCAATATTTTTATCTAACAAAATAATAATAATAATAATAATAATAATAATAATAATAATTAGTTTATTATTATTATTATTATTATTATTATTATTACCAATTGAAATAAATCATTATTATAGTTATTATTATTATTATTATTATTATTATTATTACCGCCTTGAAAGTGTTTTTTATTTACCAAATTAGTTATTCTATTATTATTATTATTATTATTATTAGCATAAAAGTGTTTCTTATTTACCTACTTGAAATCAATGAACTTGATAGTTTTATTTTCTCCAAACCAGAACCTTTTTATGTCTTCCTTAACATAGAAAATGCACGCGAAATAATTGTACTAACAATCATAAAAGTTTGAGCGCGCACGTACGTGTGTGTGTGTGTGTGTGTGTGTGTGTATTAAAAGCACATAGTCTGGCATCCAAACGGAGGATATTATCCACCTTTCAACTAATGTTATGAATACGAGTCACGAAGCAAAGCTACAAACCATTTTTTAATGTAAACACAAAACAATAAGCACGGGAAAGCGCAGAAGCAAGCTCGCACCGTTGCTTGCACTTGCACACACACACACACACACACACACACACACACACAGAAAGAATCTACAATTCCTTTATTAATTCCTTCATAATTCGGTTTCCTGTCAAGCGAAAGAAGACGTCAAAAAAGATATTACAACCTCGACAATAACAACTAAACACACATTTCGTTTTAACGGTAGGAAAATAGAGGGTCAAGGGGCGGGAGGAGTGGGAGGAGGGGAGGAGGCTCTCTCTCCCCTCTCAAAAAAGATAATTTTTCTAATTTTACACAATTTCAATACAGAATTACTAGTTAAAAGTCGTATATATATATATATATATATATATATATATATATATATATATATATATATATATATATATATATATATATATATATATATATATATATATATATATATATATATATAATTTTCCCAATTGGGAGGCTAGGGGGTGGGGAACAAATCGATATAAAATTTACAATAGACGGATGCTATACAAAACCTTTATAAAGAAGGAGAGAGACCTTTGCATATTTTACAACTTTTTTTTTATTATTTTTTTATTTTTAAATACTTCCGTTCTTACATTATTCAAAGAATAAATTCGTCAGCACAGAACAACAACTCACAATATATATATATATATATATATATATATATATATATATATATATATATATATATATATATATATAATATATATATATATATATATATATATATATATATATATATATATATATATATATATATATATATATATATATATATATATATATATATATATATATATATATATATATATATATATATATATATAGGGACCGACCGGGGCTGGAATTTTGCCGGGGCCGGGGTTGCCTAAAATTTGTAAAGAGGTCAAAAGCACTAAAATTTTAGGTTAAGAACAATTAGATATAAATTTAATTGAGGTTTATTTAATTATAAGAAAGGAGTAGAATAGCCAACATTCACTTAAATTAATGATTATATGCATTTTCTCTGGAAAAATGTCAGAAAATTACAGATTTTGTATAATAAAAAGTAAAAAAGTACAAAAATTAAAAAAAAAAAATTTTGATTCATAATAGTGATTCAACAGCTTTACCTATAAGACCACAAAGTAAAGTTTGAAAAAATGTAAGATATAAAATTATCAATATAACCTATATTTATACATATCATTGTTATATCATTGCTATGTATCAAACTTGAATCAATTAGCTACATTATTTAAAAATTTTTTTTTTTTTTTATACTTTCAATCAATATGGTTAAAAGATCAGCTTCAGCAGTATGGAAGTACTTTACAATGTTTCAGGATAGGCTCGAAATAGCTAAATGTAACATCTGCAGTCAGAAAATTAGAAGAGGACCTCCGGGTGGTACAAGTAAAAAATTTTCAACCAAATCTTTATGGGGGCATCTAAAATCAAAACAAAAAAATGAACATTCACTAGCAGAAAAGGAGTAGTCAAAAGAAACAGAAAAAAAGAGAAAATTTTAAAAAAGCAAAAAGAAATATCTTAATTTCTTTATATTGTTTAAATTTTTTTTATTATTATTTGACTGATTGAGCTGAAATTTCAGGGAATATGCATTTTTTCCCAAAGTTCTAAGTTGATTTTGAGCATTTTTCTGAGTCTATAACGGTTTGAAAGTTATTTGGACCCAAAGTTGAAAAAAATGAATAACTGGGTCAAACCACTGGTCCACATGAGCTGAAAATTTAACTGAATAATCTTAGCCCCAATTTCTTGCATTGGTGGAACAGATTTTTGATATCACATCTAGAAAAAAAGATATAAGCACGAAATTTTTTTTTTTTAAAAAAAAAAAAATCGTACCCTTTCCGAGAAAAAATTATTTAAAAAACACGCTACCAATTATTTTTTTATTTTTGGATATTGTTTAGAGAAGGGACAGGGCTACAATTTTTATTTAGTGCATTCATTAAATGCTTTTTGTTTGAAGCGAGATATAGCCTCTCAAACTTTGGAAATTTTTGAAATTTGGTCAAAAATGGACCTTTTTGAGAGGCTATATCTCAAAACCAACGAATCTCATCGAATAAAGTATAGAGAAGAATTTGTAGCCCCATCCCTCCTCTATGCACCCTCCTAAAATAAGGAATGTTATAGTTATAGTTTTGTTTTAAATTTTATTGACCTAAAAGGTGGATTTTTTTCCTATAGTTGTTCAGTTTTGGGCTTATAACATTTTTTCTATAACTCTGGGAACAAATGTCTGTTACATGTTTTCGTTGCCAATAGAATTATGAATATACATCCAAATTTCAAGTATTCTGAAAAGTGGTTTGGCTCCGCCATTCATTTGAAAAGGGTCAAATTTCCCTAAAAAAAAACTTTTTAGCAGTTATAGACTCAGAAAAACGCTAGAAATGGACTTTTTTTCACCAGGAAAAAAGCTATATACACTGAAAATTTCAAGAGAATCGGCTGAAAATTAAAAAAAAAAAAATTTGGATTGTCCCCTCAAGTATAATTTGCCATTTTAACCCCGGCAGGCAAACCCCGGTTTTCCCTGATTTTTAGCCGGGGTTAGCCGGGGCCGGGGCCCCGGTCAGTTCCTATATATATATATATATATATATATATATATATATATATATATATATATATATATATATATATATATATATATATATATATATATATATATATATATATATATATATATATATATATATGACCTTGCATAATATATCACAAAACTAATTTCCAGTCATGAAACATCTACTATAAATGACACAATTAATCTGCTATCATCATTATTATTATTATTACTATTATAATTATTAAATAACTTCCACGAAATATATACAAAAAAAAAAAAAAAAAAAAAAAAAAAAAATTACCATTTAATAATAATAATAATAATAATAATAATAATAATAATAATAATAATAATAATATATATATATATATATATATATATATATATATATATATATATATATATATATATATATATATATATATATATATATATATATATATATATATATATATATATATATATATATATATATATATATATATATATATATATATATATATATATATATATATATATATATATATATATATATATATATATATATATATATATATATATATATATATATATATATAATATATATATATATATATATATATATATATATAAATATAAGGACAGCCGCCCCAATAAAACAACACACCGAGAAGGGAATACTGAATGTAAAAAAATAATTTAAAAAAAATAATTAAGCGCCAACATGCCCCTGAGTGCTATACCCAAATCGTCGACACTTTTGAAAAACATCTGTCTATCGTATTCCTTTCAATTTCAACGTGTCGACGTTTTAGACACGTGAAAAAAAATGTGTCGACTGTTTTACCAACATCGTAATTTTTTTTATATCGATACAATCGATATGTAAGCCTATTTTTTTAATTTTATTATAATAATTTTTAATATATTTTTTAATTTTTAATATTATTTTAGTAGATGCATGGCACACGAACATTTGTCTACGTCTACGAGGCTCTGCCCCCCGTACCCCCCGACCCGTGAGTGCTGATGATATATATCTTTCGATTAATCGATATCGATTTATAGTGTCGACGATTTGGCCGACTTGTAAAAAAATGTTGTCGACCCAATGACCTTAACAAAAAAGTTGTACACGTTTTGGACGCGAGGAAAAATTTTGTTTTTGGCTTGTCGACGATTTTTCCTGTCTACGATTTGGGGTAACCCCCTGTAACATGACATATGAGATTATAATGTCAAAGCGAATGAGAAACAGAAGAATTAGGTGTGTTCACTGCTTTATGGGGTAACAAGTGAAAATTAAATAAGATACATATCTACAAGTATTTAATTTTTATTTTTTCATTTTATAACAAGATAAAAGAAATAAATATACACAATTGCCATAACATGGTTACCTAATCACCCAGCGTCGAGTGATCAATTAGTGCGATGAGAGTTCCAGGATCGATCCGTCATCCGGATCCTAAAAAAAATAACTTCCTACAGAGTTTCTCTCCTTGAATAAGGTAACGCCCGTCAGGGTTTATATTATATATATATATATATATATATATATATATATATATATATATATATATATATATATATATATATATATATATATATATATATATATATATATATATATATATATATATATATATATATATATTAATTAAGTAACATTATTATTAATTTTCGTTATTACTTTTTCAGGTGTTGCTCGGCAAATATATGAAATTAACAAAGATTTTTGTTGATGCTATTATGATGGCATTATCGAATTGTTGATACTACCACTACTATTAATAATAATAATAATAATAATAATAATAATAATATAATAATAATAATAATAATAATTATAATAATAATAATAATAAATAATAATAATAATAATAATAAAAATAATGATAATATAGTAAAAATAATAATAAATAAAAATAATGATAATATAGTAAAAATAATATAATAATAATAATAATAATGACTTCGTGTATCAGAACGTAAATATTAATTAAAATTAATTTCTCCAATTTTATTTTCCCGATATTTATTAAAAATTTATAAAATGGTTAAAGAAAATCTATAATGATAATAATAATTATAATACAGAGATTGCTTATTAAATTTTGTAAGCAATATATATATATATATATATATATATATATATATATATATATATATATATATATATATATATATATATATATATATATATATATATATATATATATATATATATTAGTGATGTATCGGATGTCAAATTTTTAATACCCGCAGATGCGGATGTTAACGTTCCTATATATATAAAGTCTATAGGTTCATATATATATATATATATATTATATATATATATATATATATATATATATATATATATAATATTATATATATATATATATATATATATATATATATATATATATATATAACCACTGCTCAAGGGAAGAGCCTTATTCAAGGGGTCGCGGGGGTGTTAGACCAATAAGAGAATAAGAAAAACCTTATAAGTCTCATCTAACGCAAATTTCGTAGGTGAGCACAGACGTGTGCTTTAAAGTAATTGAGATTAAATTCGGCAGGAAACACAGACGACGGGAGAGAATTTCACAAAACAGAGGTTCCTGGAAAGGAGGAGGCACCACAGTGGACAAGCCTGGAGTTGCCTATGTCCACATAAAATTTATGTGCAGACAATGGACCCCTTGTGCTACGAGGCCGTCATAAAGGCGGGGGTATACGAGTGGACAATTCCCCCGTGCATTTGCCGCCGTAGTACCTATAGAAAAGAGACATTACCAACGTCACGTCGAAAAGATAAAAGGTCAAGTGAATTAGAAATATCTGAACAATATTTATAAGTCTTTTAGCCTTTGACTCAATCCTATCCAGAAGACGGGTAAAGCCTGAGCCATCCCAGATTTGAGAGCAGTATTCCATACAAGGGTGGATGAGACCCTTGTATAATTGGAGTAACTGCGAAGAAGTAAAATATTCTCATAGCATAAACAGAATTCAAAGCTTCTTTGAGGCCGCCCCATCAACCATTGTAATGTGGGGTTTCCATGACATTTTTTTTGTTTATGTTAAGGCCAAGGCTATTTATAAAGTCAACAGGAAAGACTAGAGAACCATCGAAAGAAATAGAAAAGTCAGGAGGTGTCATTGAGATTTAGATTTCAAGAAGTTGAGTTATAAAGAGTTGAATATCACAAGGTTGAGACGACCCCACTGAGAAATTCTATTCAGCTCAGCAAGAAGAGAATCGGAAAGATGAAGAAGAGACGCAACTCTACATGCAAAAGAGGGAGCATATTTGAAATGAGTAAAAGAATAGAGGGTCGAGTCATCGGCATATGAATGGATAGAGTTAGATGAGCAGTTGAGAAGATCATTAATGAACAGTTGGAATAGAGTAGGAGACAAAACAGAACCCTGAGGAGCACCGCTATCAACAAGAAATAAACAACAACCGAAATAGAAAGAGTAGAAAGAAAGCTAGACATAAGTAAGCAAAAAAGAAGAAGGGGAACTTGGAGAGCAGTGACACATGCCATACACAGTCAAATACCTTAGATATATCAAGCACCACCACACAAGTCTCCCTATTGTCCCTAAGAGCAGAAGACCATAAATCTGTGAGATAGGAAAGTATTATCACCAGCAAACCTCGAAAGCCGAAAGCCATACTGATAATCAGAAAGAAGGGAATGAGATTCCACATGATCCAAGAAATGAGTTGAGAAGGGTTTCAAAGATCTTAGACAAAATACAAGTGAGAGCTATAGGTCGATAGTTAGAATGATCAGAGCAGCTACCTTTCTTCGGAATAGCTTGGAATACTGCGTGTTTAGAGCACTGAGGGAAAGTACTAATATTGAGGCATTGAGAGAAAAGTTGAATGGGGGACTGAGCCAGCTCATAAGAACACTCATTTAAATAAAACTCGGAGAGGAATGCCATCTTGGCCACTTGCCTTCCTTACGTTCATAGATTACAGAAGCCCATGCATATGATCAAAAGTAATCACAGGTAAAGGCATGGGACATCTGAGGGGAGAAGAAGTAAGGGGAGGAATGCCGGAGTCATTCAAGGTTGAATTAGAGGAGAAACAGGAGGCCGAAGAGATAAACTTTCTTAGTTGGAGCGTTGGCAAAGAAACCATCAGAGCGAATAAGAGGAGGAAAGGAAAAGATTATATATATATATATATATATATATATATATATATATATATATATATATATATATATATTATATATATATATATATATATATATATATATATATATATATATATATTAAATAATAATAATTAATAATAATAATAATAATAATAATGCGGGAATGTGAAATTTTGTTCTAATATATCCATCATGGAAGCGAAACCAGAAGGTGGAAATTTCACCGACGGAAAGATTAGAAATTCGAGTAGTGGGGGAAAGGGGGGGGAGGGTGTAGAGATAGAGGGAGGGAGACAGGAAGAGGGGTGACAAGTAGGGTTTGGAGATGTGTGTGTGTGTGTGTGTGTGTGAATATTAAAATATGCACCGAATTTAATATTTATTTTTGAGGTTTCCATTTCTCATTGCAATTTTATATATATATATATATATATATATATATATATATATATATATATATATATATATATATATATATATATATATAATATATATATATATATATATATATATATATATATATATATATATATTTATATATATATATATATATATATATATATGGGGGAGGGCCAATATAGAAGTGGGTCCCTTAATAACCCAAGTAGAGGGGGTACTTACTTGGTAAATTCCTTAAGGATGGATTTCATCTCATCATTTTGCTTTTTAAGGATGTCTAACTCCTGCACCGCCCTCTGCAGTCGAACGGATACTTTAGCATCTTGTTCTTCGGTAGGAGGAATCGAACTCGGAGTCAAGAGAGCAACACCAACCAGCCATAAAACACCCACCACACCGCCGATCCGCCACGCCCACCCGCTGATTGATCGCATTCCAATTCGATGCGATCTGAAACAAAATAATAATAATAAGAATAATAATAAATAAAATAATTAATTAATTACATTTAATAAAAATATTTATTTCAATAAATATTGTTTTATAAATTCCAATAGAAGTACAAGACTCAGCGATATTTTTCAGACTAGGCGATCGAATTTTTTATTTTTTATTTTTTTTTTTTTTTTTTTTTTTGGGGGGGGGGAGGTTGGTTAGGGAGGGGAGAAGAAGGGAGCGTCGTGCTTTTAAATGTCAACATTCTAATTTTCTTTCCGTACCATGCATAAAATTAAAAAATTGAGGGAGATGGGGTTTGGACTGACCCTTGTCAAAGCCTCCCCAATTTCCATATATATATATATATATATATATATATATATATATATATATATATATATATATATATATATATATATATATATATATATATATATATATATATATATATATATATATATATATATATATATATATATATATATATATATATATATATATATAGTTTATTTTTTATTTTATTGTATTTTATTGCGTTTTATAATTGAATTATTGTGTTTTGTTATATATTTTTTAAGACTTTTTTTTTTTTATATTTATATATATTTTTAGTGTTTTATATTTTTATATTTATTTTATATTATTAATGTTTTTAGTGACAGTGATATATTTATAAATTAGTAATAGTGATATATTTATATATTTTGGTGATAGTGTATATTAGTGATTGTTATTAGTTATTTAAGATTTAATATTTTTTAAAAGTTTTTATATGTATAAGTTTGATTAAGTTAGGTGATATAAGATAGGTGGTAGGTGGTGGGTTTAGTATAAGGGTAGGAGTCTCGAGGAATTGGTAGTATCCTCAGGAAGTGGGACCTACCATAAAGCGCCATATTTCGCGTGAGTCAGTGAGTGAGTGAAGACGAAAAGTGATGGTTGAAAGGAGGGGAGCTACTAATATATAGATACTGAAAGTGGGGACGTTAAATGTAAGAGGAGTGAATAAAAGAAGAAGAGAGAAGAAGTGGGAATAATGATGAAGGAAAAAGGAATGTACAGAGGGATATATGCCGGTGTAGAGCAAGAGAGGGAGTGGCAATAGTTATGAAAGATGTGTGGTTGAGTTGTGTGAAAGGGAGTGGTAGTATAGGAGTCAGAATAGTCTGGGGACGATTAAGGCTAAAGAGGGAGTATTGGGTTTTTATATGTGCTTATGCACCGGTGGTGGGAACAAATGAAAGGGAGAGAGAGGCATTCTGGGAGATTCTGAGTGAGTGTGTGGGAAATTTTGATAATGGAGATCATATAGGTTTGTTGGGAGACCTGAATGTGAGTGTGGGTGAAAAGAACAGTAGGATCCTTTGGGGTAGGTGTGAATGAAAATGGGACCGAATTAATTGGAATGTGTGCAGCAAGAAGTATGATGACTGATAATAAATAGTTTATGAAGAAAGATATTCACAAGTATATATATACATGGGTGAGTGGGGTGAATGGGGAGAAGAGACTGTTGTATTTCGTGTGTGTGAGATGGGAAGAGAGGAATAGATTATTAGATGAGGAGGTGGCGCGGGTTAAGGTTAAAGGGGGGGTTGGGAAAAAGTAAAAGTGAAAAAGAGGGTGGTGGAGGTGGTGCAGGTAGAAAGGCTGAAAGTAGAATTAAGAGATAAATAGGCAGAACAAATAAATTTAGTAGTAGAATTGCCATATAGCTTAAGCCATAAAGTAGAGAATTCAGAAGACTCCAAATTAGAAACACACGAACAAATAACATCGTTGCGCATTGGAGGATAGAGACAGTAGGAGGTAAAAGAATAAGGTTTGATGTAAGCACCCAAGCACCTGAGTTTCGGTTAAGAACAAAAGATGAGTTTTAGAAGAAGAGAAGTGGTGTTCGACAAAGAGGAAATTTGAAAAAAAAAGACCGCGAATATTACAGAAATGATAAAAGAAGACCGTGCCCCGGGGCAAGTCAAAAGAAAAGGAGGTCACTAACTCCCAAGTGATAATAGGGTGAGACTTAGATGAGGGGCATTCTTTGGATGCCGCTCTTCCAAGCATCTCAGAGGCAACTTTATGTTTCGCAATTTTAGTTTTGTTTAAAAGGGTAATATATGAATAAGCGCTTGAAAATTTGTGGGAACATGTGAAGAAATGGGGAGGAGAGGTAAAGGGACCATACACACTCAAGTATGACACGAGGGTACACTAGAGATCCTTTGAGAAGGTGAAACTCGAAAAGGAATGAACCAAAGGGCAACAGAGCGAAACGGAATGGTCTATCCAATCATATATATATATATATATATATATATATATATATATATATATATATATATATATATATATATATATATATATATATATATATATATATATATATATATATATATATATATATATATATATTGGCGAAAGAACCAATGAAATAACAACTTAACATGCAACAATAAACAAATGGCATTAAAAATCAACATTGTGGGGGGGGGGGAGGTCGCCGTCCCACCCCCAATTAAAACTATTGCAAAAATATCAATAATATCGATTACGGTCGATAACGTACACTTGCTATATATATATATATATATATATATATATATATATATATATATATATATATATATATATATATATATATATATATATATATATATATATATATATATATATATAGGGTGGGAGGGGGATGAGGGTGTGTATACAAAGCCTTTGTTTCCTTAAGAGGGTTTTCTAATTTTAATACATAATTTTATTTTAAGAACAAATAATTGGTAAGAAATGCGTGGGATCGTCTCTTTCATTTCTTTGGGGCGGAATCTAATTAAAATATTTATAACAATTAATTAAAACAAGAAAAAAAAACAATTAATTAATTACTTGCAATTCAAATGAAAGTTTATAAAAATAAGTGACATCTCATTGTATGTGTGTGTGTATTTGAAACTATAATATATATATATATATATATATATATATATATATATATATATATATATATATATATATATATATATATATATATATATATATATATATATATAACGAGTTCAGTATTCCAATCTGTGGATTTGGGGATTCGGACAAAGGTAGCCAGATTTTTTTTTTTTTTTTTTTTTTTTTTTTTTTTTACTTTTTCTTTCTGGAAT
Source organism: Armadillidium nasatum (assembly GCA_009176605.1). Taxonomy (NCBI): domain Eukaryota; kingdom Metazoa; phylum Arthropoda; class Malacostraca; order Isopoda; family Armadillidiidae; genus Armadillidium; species Armadillidium nasatum. The sequence goes on along the minus strand of SEYY01024766.1, from coordinate 84,382 downwards.
TCTATTTTAATTATTTACAAACTTGTAAAATTTTATCGCAAATGGCATATACAACCAACTTGACCGCGGGGTGCAACAATCCTATTATATTGTATACTATTAAAAGGACATCCAATAAATTTACTTAAAAAGAAAATCAATATGAAGAGATTCAGAAAATGGAAAAAGCAAAAATATTTTCAAAAGTAAGTTTTAAAAAAGAAAAAGAAAAAAAAAATTGGAATAGGGCAATTGATAAATAAATACATTAAAGTAAGGTTTGTTGAACTATTATGATTCTCACTGAAGTGTCCTCTAAAAGGTGAATAACAGCTAATGACTGATTTTCAAGTTTATCTTTGTAATCTTCTATCACGTTCAATCATGTTCGATTAACTATTCTTAAATAAAGAACTACGACTTAACAATTTATAAAATCTCAAATATAAGTATCACAATACACCCATCTCTCTCCAACAATTAAACTGATAAATAAACAAAGTATGTTGGCATATGTTATATTTTTTTTTTTATTAATATAATAAATTCATTATTTAAATGCTTTAACGTGGCTGTTAAACAAAGCACACACAAATTCTTTACTGCAGCATCTACTTTAAACTGCTGTCCTATTTTCAAATGTCTTTAGAATCCAAATGAAATACACTCGCCTTGCTTTTACCTCAATAATTAACACACGAGTTTTATAAGTCATTGACATTTAATTAACAATGAGTTGTTTAACCTTTTTCTAAAGAGAATTCTCTAAAATAGCAACCTTCGTGTGAGGTTTTTAAATATATAAGAAATATGTATACTGCAAATAGATACGCGGTAAATACATACTATTACACGAAAATTTATTACATATAAAAACAAGCACAAGAGTTTGAAGAAAATGAAATTTCTCCAAAAACTTCTGTTGAAGAATTATAGACGTATGGTACCAGAAGGATCTATTTTGAGACAAAAGTAGGACTTCTATTTTTCTTTCAACCTACTAAGCTAAATGGTAGACGTTGTTAAGATAAAATAATCATGAGTACTTTATATAGAAAAATCTCAACAGACGCTCATTTTTTTGACAATATTGCAAATACAGCATATATTTTTTCAAATAATATTTTCTTTTATTGTTTATTATTATTATTAAATCAGCCTCAGTACTCTACTCTTCTACACAGGAGAGCTCCAACAGTCAGAGTAATTTACTGGTATTGTTAACGATCAAGAATTGTACACCGATCTATGAGGACTTCAAAAATATGCATTACATTTAACAAATTTTAACATTAACATTACAAATCAACATTGGTCAAAATATACGAGTAAAAAGAAAATTTTGCGAAGTTGTTTTTTTGTCTTCCCATGCAAGGTTGCCTGAGGGAGACCATTTAAATCAGGCGTTCCTCAAGGGAAAAAAATGTTTATTTAATTTTGGAATATTACATACGAGTATATAAGGGTCCACATACGTGAAGTTAAGACTCAGGTGGTCCACAAGTAAAAACAGGGGTTCGGAACCCCTAATATAGAAAAAGCTTCCAAAGAGAATATATTAGTTTTTTAAACTGAAAAATTTAAAACCCAAGCCTCTCTAACCATTCCACACAAATAAACACAAAACTTCCCGAGTTATTCCAACAACAATCTGAACAATTGGATCAGATAACCAAAATGCAAAATTAACACCACAAAAAAAAAAAAAAAAAAAAAAAAAAAAAAAAAAAAGTTTTAGAAAATAAGAAATAAGGATCTACCATGAGAGAGACCATATTTCATTTCAACAGTCTCCACTGAACTTAAACTGTACCTTTAAATTTTTATTTGGTAACTGAAAAAAATTAAATAAAAAAAAAAAAAACTAATTTTAATTCATTTTTTAAATATTACATATTGGATT
>SEYY01024766.1:77500-80000 GCA_009176605.1 Armadillidium nasatum | reverse complement strand
ATTCTTTTTAATCCCTTGTTGAGCCTGAGATTACATTCGACTATTAAAGTTTTTTATTTTAATTTTTGCATTGAACAATTATTTATTAATAGATGTTAATCATGACTATATAATAAATAATTGTTCAATGCAAAAATTAAAATAAAAAACTTTAATAGTCGAATGTAATCTCAGGCTCAACAAGGGATTAAGAAAGAATAAAACCTAGATTGCGGTAATTTCTAGTAATCTATAAATATATATATATATATATATATATATATATATATATATATATATATATATATATATATATATATATATATATATATATATATATATATATAATATATATATATATATATATATATATATATTAAATTTTTAAATAGAAAATCTAATTTAATTAATATCCATTCGAAATAAATAAATAAATAAATAAATAAAAATAAAAATAAAAAATTTTAAAATTTTGTCATCTTGGTTTAAATTTAGAAAATTAACTTTAGTCTTTAACTACCCAAATCGATTTCTTACCTAAACGAAGCTAGCTAGCTAGCTCTCTCTCTCTCTCTCTCTCTCTCTCTCTCTCTCTCTCTCTCTCTACTCTCTCTCTCTCTCTCTCTCTCTCTCTCTCTCTCTCTCTCTCTCTCTCTCTCTCTCTCTCTCTCTCTCTCTCTCTCTCTCTCTCTCTCTCTCTCTCTCTCTCTCTCTCTCTCTCTCTCTCTCTCTCTCTCTCTCTCTCTCTCTCTCTCTCTCTCTCTCTCTCTCTCTCTCTCTCTCTCTCTCTCTCTCTCTCTCTTTCTATATATCCCTCTCTATCTATCTATTTCTCTCTCTCTCTCTCTCTCGAATGATTATACATTTTCTACGATTTTTGAAATATTTTCGACAATAAAATGCAGGTCCGAATATTTAAACGATATAAAGCACAAGTCATACAACCACCACAGCAGAAATATCTAAAAATGGATCTAAAATATAATCAATATATATATAGGAATGTTTCGGTTAGAAGACTCGATTTTAGATTAGTAAAGTGACCGATTTCAGCTTTCCCCTTTTTGGGATTTCTAGATAGTAATTAATTATATCAGTAATTAGATAGTAATTGCATACCCCAGGAGGAAAGAAGAGGAAAAGAGAGGTTAAAAAATAACTATTAAACTAATTCACTCTATCTACACAACATGCAATTATTCCTCCACTAGAATCCATTTCGTACTTTAATCAAAATAACTTTATTTGATAACCATCATAAATTTTATTTTCCTTACCATTAAACTCCACACCTGTAGATACAAGTTTTTTCCATCACAATTATTTAGTCTAGTCTGAAATACTATGTGATAAAAAAAATCTTTCAACAACTAATCTTTTCTTCTTCTTTTTTTCTCAATTTTCACAAGACTTAAAGCAACCTCCCCTTCCCGAGGGTCAAATTGTCACATTTATATATCGACCCTCCATCCAATTCACCATTAAAGAGAACCCTTTCTCCCCTTTAGTTTATAACTTCCATATTATTTTACACTAACCCATTCTAATGGTTCAAAACACTATTCCACTTCCAATGTTCATTCCCATAAATATGACATCAGAAAGCATCTAGATCAAATATTATATATATATATATATATATATAATATATATATATATATATATATATATATATATATATTATATATATATATAATATATATATATATATATATATATATATATAATATATTATTATAAATATAAAATAAAAAAAATAAAAAAAAAAAAAAAAAAAAAAAAAAAAAAAAAAAAAAAAAAAAAAAAAATGAAATAATAATAATAATAATAATAATAATAATAATAATAATAATAATAATAATAATAATAATACTGCACGGAACAAAACTTTTGGAGATATTGGACGTGTTCATAGGTAAACTGAGGTTATTGATGTGGTATGCTTTACTTTTTCTTTTTAACAGCTCTGCTTCTGAATATGTATATATATATATATATATATATATATATATATATATATATATATATATATATATATATATATATATATATATATATATATATATATATATAGTTACAATTTTGTTTGAATTTCTATAATTGCTGAGTGCCAATCAAAAGCATATGATACCAAAACATTTCTACGAAATTCAAACAAGCATAAAACACGAATCAAAAAGGTGTTTTCGTTTCCGATGTGATAAAAATAATAATAATAATAATATTAATAATAATAATAATAATAATAATAATAATAATAATAATAATAATAATAAAAGCATTACTAAATGCAAAGAATGTTGTATTACCACTGACTTTGTCAAAAAATCATAATAAAAAATAAAAATAAAATAATAATAATAATAATAAATAAAATAAAATAATAATAATAATAATAATAATAAATAATAAAATAATAAAAGAATGTTTAAATATTCAAAATGGCAACTTGTAATAAATGAAAAATCGAATTATATATATATATATATATATATATATATATATATATATATATATATAT
>SEYY01024766.1:65000-72500 GCA_009176605.1 Armadillidium nasatum | reverse complement strand
TATATATATATATATATATATATATATATATATATATATATATATATATATATATATATATAACCTCTGGTGGGCAAAGGTCAGTGGCCTACTTAAATTTCCACCAGAGTTAGCGGGAAAGTCGATAACCTGGTCAAATTAAAGACCGACATGACCAGATACACGTCGTTTGAAGGTGTGTAAGTCATAATAAGTTGGGAAATAGATGAGGGGAGTGTGTTCCAAACTTTACCAGGAGAGAACATGTAAGACTGTGCATTGAAGTTAAGTCTGGGGTCAGAGAGTTGGATAGAGAAAGGATGAGACTGTGTAGAAAGACGAGTCGTACGAGCCCTTCAAAATGAAGGAAGTATGCGACGAGAGAGTTCAGAAGAGCAGTCTCCTTTGTAATAGCGATAGTAAAGAGAGAGTAAAGCAACAATTCGAAGGGCAGAGAGAGATTGGAGAGAATTAGTGAGAGCAGGAGAGACGATAAGACGAAAAGCCCTTAGACTCTCCTTTTTCAAGGAGAGCTGCGATAGTGGAACTACCCCAGATGTGTGAGGCGCACTCCATACAGGGGCGAGCAATACCTCTATACAGAGCAAGCAACTGGGGTGGAGTGAAGAAATGAAGGAGCCGCAGAACACCCAACCTCTTAGAAGCTTGTTTAGAAAGAGAGGTAATGTGATCTTTCCAAAAAAGATCAAGAGAAAAAGAAAAGCCAAGAATATTAAGGAGAGATGAAGGTCTGAGTTGAGTGTTGTGTGGAAGATTGTGTCGAGTAGAAAGATGGAGGAATTGAGTTTTAGTGGCATTGAAAACAACCATGTTTTCTCTGCCCCAATATGAAATGTGAGATAGATCAGAGGTTAGCTACAGAATGACCGGAAAGGAAACCCAGAGAGAAGTATAGATTCCGAAAGAGGGGAGTTTGGAAATCAAAGCTTTGTACCAAACTCTATCGAAAGCTTTCGATACGTCTAGGGCAACAGCAAATGATTCACCGAAATGCCGAAGCGCGGAAGACCAAGAGTCAGAGAGAAAGGAAAGATCACCAGTAGAGCGTTTCAACGAAAGCCATATTGGCGATCAGAGATAAGATTAAAAGAATTGAGATGCTTCCAAATCTTCCTGTTAAGGATATAGATTCGAAAACTTTAGAAAGAACGGAGGTTAAAGAAATGGGACGGCAGTTAAAGGGTTGAAAGGGGTCCTCCTTCTTCGGCACAGGCTGAATGAGCGCACGTTTCCAGCAAGAAGGGAAGGTTGAAGTAGAAAGACATAGACGAAATAGTTTACCAAGACAGGGTAACACAGTAGAGGACAGTGATATCTCGGAACACCTTCTTAGTTTTAAGCTCAGAGAGAGCAGAAATGACGTCTTTAGAAGAAATTACAATTTTAGGCATGAGTTGGAGTGGGTTGAGGGAGTAGGAACAGCTCCGGAATCGTCTAAGGTTGAATTAGAGGCAAAATTTTGAGCGAATAGTTCAGCTGTTGAGGAAGGCAAAAAGAAAGTTGTACCGTCAGAAGATACTAGAGGAGGGATTGAGTTGACATTTTTTTTGCAAAATGCAGAAAGGAAGTGAGGACGTAGAACCAGAAAGATTAAACAGAGAAAGGAGATTTTAGTGTTACGGAGAATAGATTTTGCACGATTTCGGGATGAAATATAAGCTGAATGAGTTTCTGGAGTTTGAAGACGACGGTAGTCCCTGAAGGCAGCATCCCTGCGGCGGATAGCACGAGAACAAGCAGAGTTAAACCAAGGTTTGTTAGGTTTAGTAGAAGGGAAAGAATAATATGGAATGTACGCCCCATGCCAGAGAGAATCACCTCGGTTATGCCCTACCACAGAAACAGAAATCATTCCATGGAAAATCAGAAAAGTACAGCCGGAAGTCAGACCAGTCAGCGGAACAGAAATGCCAGAAACGTCTCCTCGTCGAAGGCCGGGGCCGTTCTTGAGGAAAATTTGAAGAGACAGGACAAGATACAGAGATGAGAAGGTGATCGAATGAGCCAAGAGGAGGAAAGAGTTTAACAGTGTAAGGAGAAGGATAAGAAGTTAGGAAAAGATCAAATATGTTAGGTTCATCACTAAGACGGTCAGGGATGCGGGTAGGGAGATGCACCAACAGCCTAAGGTTGTTCTGGATAGAAAATTGGAAGGCGAGTTCACCAGCTGGATCATAAGAAAGAACTACACGAAAGCCATTGGCAGTGGTGAACATTGAAATCACCTAAAATGATGATTTCGGAGAAAGAAGAAGAAGAAAGAAATATGTTCTATTTTGGAGCTAAAATATTCGAAGAATTTTGGATAGTCTTTAGAGTTAGGAGATAAGTAGACAGAACAGTTGAATTTAGTTGTAGAGTTACAAGAAAGTTTAATCCATAAAATAGAGAATTCAGAAGACTCCAAATTAGAAACACGAGAACAGAAAAAATATATATTATATAAATATATATATATATATATATATATATATATATATATATATATATATATATATATATATATATATATATATATATATATATATATATATATATATATATATATATATATATATATATATATATATATATATATAAGAAATTTATCAAAATAATTATAATGTTTATTTCTTGAAAATATTTGCAACCTGAATAAGCATTAAATTTTTTTTGCAATGTTGAATTCGCAATAATTTGCAATTTTCTTCAGAACGTTCTATTACTATTTTATTTATTTATTTATTTCCCTTATCACCTTTCCCACTTTCGTGGGGTGGTGCCAATCACAAATCCCTCACAAACATACCCATTCCCACCTTTCATTCCTTTTCACCACTGCCCTCCATCTCACTATTATCATCATCATTATTTATTATTATTATTATTATTATTATTTTAGTATTAATTACTTTGATATTTTACTACTATTTTAGCTGCAAAACATGTCTACTTCTGTTTACCTCCCACACAAAATGACCCCCCTCTTCCCCTTCCCCCCCAAAACACACACTTCCACACGATCTAAGAGGGAAAAAAAATGCAGAAATCAATAAATATTCATTATTATACCATCGTAATTACCCTGAGGGAAAAAAATACCCCAAACTCCCTAAATTATTAATTGGCATGGACAAAAATGGGGAATAAGCAAGGAGAGAGTAACCTCGACCTTCAATACGCAAAAAAAAAAATAAAAAAAAAAATAAAAATAAATAAATAATATATAAATTATATATATATATATATATATATATATATATATATATATATATATATATATATATATATATATATATATATATATATATATATATATATATATATATTCTCCCTAGTTTTCACCCTGTTAGTGGGACCAGTATATCTGGCCATATATGCTCTTAAAAGCCCCTCTCATAGAGTGCTCTAAAAGATCAGGCTTTTAATCTCGTTGGTTTCAGTGCAAATCCTTGAGCTTTATTTAAACTCCAAGGTAGGGCTTTCACCCTTTCAGTGGGGCTAGCCCCATTCTCCATCCAACCTCCAACACTTTCTCAAACACCTCTCCAAAAGAACCCCCATAATGATCCTGGAGTTGTTGCAAGCAGTAAGGAATAATTGACGACATCTCACAGACATCCCACTAAAAAAAAAAAAAACAAGTTATAAATACTCTACTCCATCCCTAGTATTTACACTGACAATGACCTTGGAAAAATTGAACAATTGAATACAAGTCAGGAAAGACTTAAATGCAGCTGTATAAAATGAATAAAATATATATATATATATATATATATATATATATATATATATATATATATATATATATATATATATATATATATATATATATATATATTATATATATATTATATTTCAAAATTACATTTTAGAATATTATAATAATAATAATAATAATAATAATAATAATAATAATAATAATAATAATAATATTTCAAATCAAATATAGAATTTGGCTCCACATAATTTATTAAAAGTAAACTCAATTATATGAATTCAAAGAAAACAATAAATTATAATATATTATATAATATATATATATATATATATTATATATATATATATATATATATATATATATATATATATATATATATAATATATATTATATATTATATATATATATATATATATATATAGGTCATCATTTAAAAACATGTATTGGCAACGTTTCGACTCTCCCCCTCAGGCCTTTTTATATATATATATATATAATATATATATATATAAATATATATATATATATATATATATATATATATATATATATATATATATATATATATATATATATATATATATATATATATATATATATATATATATATATATATATATATATATATATATATATAATCCATTTTTTCCGTACCGATGATGGCCGCTCGATAATTTAGAAAACTTTTATATTTTGCATGGCGTTAATGTTATCCCTGGGAAGTTCAAAACCACCATTCGTTTTTGTAGATTTACTCTGGTTGTAACAGGGTGAGCCAAAATGTTAGACCAGGTGAGCCAAATTTTTTACTTAATAGAGGCTAACATTTTAAGTAATATCTCCATATTGGTAATTCTTATACAATATTTCATAGAGATTATTTGTTTGATACTTTAAGGTACATTTGGCCTTTCCTGTTTTTTTTTGTGAAAATAATATTTCACCATGAAAATGAATCCGAAAAATGTGTTAAAAATCGAAGAAATTTCCATTTTCGTGGGTGTATTATTAAAAGAAGGAAATAATTTAACGATATAAAATTTTGTGTGATGATACATACTAAAGTATGGTTTAACTTAAATCTTATTTGAAGTTGGGTAAATATTTTTAAAACAATTTACAGGGTGTTCAAAAATCAATTTTTCGGAAAATCGGTAACTTTGAACCTTAATATCTCTGGTTTGGTAAGTGCTAAAAATCTGAAATTTTCACACATTATACTACTTCTATAGATGTTCCTTGACCTGCAATATAAACTTTGGTACTTGCTTATTTTAAGAAATACAGCCATTCAATTTGAATGGCTGTATTTTTTAAAATAAGCAAGTACCAAAGTTTATATTGCAGGTCAAGGAACATCTATAGAAGTAGTATAATGTGTGAAAAGAGCCCTAACTCAGTTATTAGATTGCAAATGCTTCATCCATAAAACAAGATTCAATACTTATACCCATGCCTCAATACTATTTTCGTGATCAGACTTCCAGTTCTTCCACAACAATCCTTGAAAATACTGTTAAAGATTTAAATTCCGTATATATATATATATATATATATATATATATATATATATATATATATATATATATATATATATATATATATATATATATATATATATATATATATATATATATATATAAATCAGTTATTTATTCATAAAAAATATTTCTTTTTAATACTTTTATAATAATAATAAAAAATAGTAATAGTAATATTTAAAAAAAATAAATAATAATAATAATAATAAATTAAGTTAAAAACCACATTGATTGTTCTTCTCTCTCTCTCTCTCTCTTTTTTTAATCTTTGTATGCGTCTCTCTCTCTCTCTGAATGGTCTTTTTAACTGTTTGCGTAACGGTATTTACGCACGTTAAATCATTAAATACCATACCACGAACGGGCCTTTTCGTATAGAAATACAGAAAAGTTCTTACGAGCATAGGATCAAAAATTTACTATTATTAATTAAATTTTTTTTATTATCATTATTTTTATTACGATTACTAAAATTTGTATTATTATTATCATTATTATTAGGAGTGGTATTATTATTATAAATTACAACACTTACAAGTGCTATGTAAAAAGCAATGTTGTATATACTACCATTATTATTGTTATTATTATTATTATTATTATCATCATTTATTACACTTACAACTAATATGTAAATGCAATAATGTATTAGTTATTATTATCATCATCATCAAATCGTGGTAGTAGCCAATGCAAAATCAATAATAATAATAATGATAGTAACAATAGTAGCAATTTTTCCAACTCATTCCTTTTTTTTTTTGGGTGGGGGGGGGTTAACCGAAGAACCACTCAATCCTTTCTCCTACGAGAGTCTTCTGCCCCTCTTGCAGGAATCCCGTCAAATTAATATTTCAATTCACTCGTCCCAAATTCCAAATAAAACGAATGTTGGAAGCCTCGTATCTATTTTTTAGTTAATCAATAACCAACAGACAAACAAAGTCTCTCCCCTTGCCACCCTCCACCCCCCCAACTCCCAGCAGGAATTACGCATATTATTTAGGGCTACTGCAGCTTTGATTAAGATCTCATCATCAATAGATTTAAAAGAAAAAGAAACGAAAGACATAGTAAGAGTAGTAGTAGTAGTAGTAATAATTTACTATTTTTGAGTGCTTGTACAGGTGTCGTTATTGCTCACTGGGAAGCGCCAACACCGGGAATTAATAATAATAATCTCAGGGAAGAAGATTAATAATAATAATAATAATAATAATAATAATAATAATAATAATAATAATAATAGCGTTAGTAGGAAAGGTACCTAAAATATTGTATTGACTTGGGCAAAAAAATAATGTATTTACTTATTCAAATATTCATTTTAATGAACTTTACAAACAAACTCCAACTTCAACTTCCTCGAAAATTCCACATATTTGTTCTAAAAAAAAAAATTCCCTCAAGTTATTTTAATAACAATATTTAATTAATGATGATATTTAGCTATACTTGTCTTATCGTTGATGTCATCTTCAGTATAACATTTAACGTCTAGTTTGTTTGGACTTTATCTACATAAGCATCTAAATTCTAGAAAGTCGGATGTAGAATCCGGATATTTAAATGACAACTTAAAAGGACAAAAAGTAGCCACTAACGTCACTCATAAAATTTAATATTAATAACAATATCATTTATAATGGTTTATAATTCGTCATAGTTTAAACCCTAAAGAATTTTAGTTCCCAAGTGAAGTAATTTATTTACAAATGAAGGAAAAAAAAAACAAAAAGATGATACAGAAATAGAAAACATACATATAAACATATATAAATCGAAAAATTGAAATAAATAAACGAAAATACGAATAATAATAATGGCAAACATCAATCAAATAATAAAAACTGTTGTCGTAAAAAAAAAAAAAAAAAAAAAAAAAAAAAAAAAAACAACAACGTCCTTTTTGAGAAATATTTTAAAGCATTTATAGCAGACACTTGTACCTAATTTAAAAAGTACTTCAAAAAATTATATAAGGGTCGAGACAGCACGACTATCAAAATGTCAAGGATTTTAATAATAATAATAATAATAATAATAATAATAATAATAATAATAATAATAATAATAATAATAATAATAGAAGGAAATGAAAAGAAATAAAAATAGATAACATCTTTCCAATTTAAAAAAAAAAAAAAAAAAAAAAAAAAAAAAAAATTCCTGTGACAAAATAAATTGACGAAAATTCAAGGGTCACGTGTCTTTTATCGTTCAAACTTTTTAAGAATCATTTTATTCATACAACAA
>SEYY01024766.1:57500-60000 GCA_009176605.1 Armadillidium nasatum | reverse complement strand
TCCACACCTCACGGAATCGGAAGTAAAACTGAGGAGACAAGAGACAAGAGAGAGCAAGCAGAGTTATAAATTTTAAGAGTCGTGCATTTCACTAACATTCAAAACTAATGTCGGCACAAAACAATAAATAAAAAGTAAAAAAATAAAAAAATAAAAAAAAACAGCAACAACAACAACAACAAAAATCATTAACAAGTTCATGCTAATAATAATGCAACTTCTGGTTTTTTCTTCAGGTGATGCTAACTCTACTATTATTATTATTATTATAAAAAATAATTTAACATCATAAACAGAGATATGCATATATATATATATATATATATATATATATATATATATATATATATATATATATATATATATATATATATATATATATATATATATATATATATATATATATATATATATATATATATATATATATATATATATAAGCGATAAAAAGAGGAAAATTGTAACCTACATTTAATATAATTTAAAAATATGTGGTATGTAAGACAGTTCTATCTTTTATCATCCATTTCTTCTATCATTCATTTCTTCTTTTATCATTCATTTCTTCTATCATTCATTTCTTCTTTTATCATTCATTTCTTCATTTATCATCATTTCTATCAAACTTGGTTATCAAACACGAAGTACATTAAACCAAAGCTCCAAACTGGAGAAGAAAAAAAAATATTCTCCAGATGAACTATAAGAACTGCATGTATAGATGTATATGTATATTGTATACTGATAATATATTAATTTTTAATTAGCGTAAATCTATTTATTCAAATAAATGGATTTCGGAAACCGTTATGTAATTATATATATATATATATATATATATATATATATATATATATATATATATATATATATATATATATATATATATATATATATATATATATATATATATATATATATATATATATATATATATATATATATATATATATATATATATATATATATATATATATATATATATATATATATATATATATACATATATATATATATATATATATATATATATATATATATATATATATATATATATATATATATATATATATATTATATATATATATATATATATATATATATATATATATATATATATATATATATATATATATATATATATATATATATATATATATATATATATATATATATATATTCTCCATTTCTTTTCTTTCACATAAAATTTGCTGGAACTAACCAATGACTTTTCTAACACTTCTAATTGGGGCAGAGAAAGTATGGCTGTATTAAACTCCTTAAAAATTCCGTTTCTTCATATTATACTTCATGCTCCACATATTTTTTTTCACACCACTACAATCCCTTTTAAAAAAACAAAATCTCTCAAACTTTTTTTGTCCATAACATTCTTCGCATTTCCTTTTCTCCTATCGACCTTTCCTTTATGCTGAATAAGATTCTAAGAGAATAGGTACTCTCAGACGTTTGCTTTGCATATGGGAGAACGTTCGCCATTGTATAAAATATTCATCGCACATCAGGGGTATTCCACTCATGAAGAAAACCTTAAAAACGGGTGGAGTCTTGAGATTTTCGTCATATCAAACAAATTAACATTATAAACCCTTTCTGGCAGGGGAAATGTAATATCACACTTAGGGACCGATCGGGGCCGGTGCTGGTGCCTGGGTTGCCTAAAATTTATAAGAGGTTAAAAGTACTGAAATTTTAGGTTAAGAAAATTAGATATAAAATTAATCGAGGTTTATTTAGTTATAAGAAGGAGCAGAATAGCCAACATTCACTTAAATTAATGATTATACGCATTTTCTCCGAAAAAAATTCAGAAAATTAAAGATTTTGTATAATAAAAGTTTAAAAAAAAAAGAAAAGTTTTTTGAAATTTTTATTTCTGATTCACAATAGTGATTCAACAATCAACAGGTTTACTTAGGTAAGACCCTAATGTAAAGTTTGAAAAAATGTAAGATATAAAATTATCAATATAACCTGTATTTATACATATCATTGCTATTTTATGGCTATGTATCAAATTTGTATCATTTAGCTACATTATTTCAAAATTATTATTTTGCTTAAACTTTTAGTCACTATGGCTAAAAGATCAGCTTCAGAAGTATGGGAGTACTTTACAATATTTCAGGATGGGCTCCAAATAGCTAAATGTAACATGTGCAGTCAGGAAATTAGAAGAGGATCTCTGGGTGCCCCAAGTAAAAAATTTTCCCCCAAAACTATATGGGAATATCTAAAATCAAAACACAAAGGTGAACATTCACTAGCAGAAAAGGAGCAGTCAAAAGAAACAGAAAAAAAAAAGAAAGTATTGAAAAATCAAGAAAAAAAAAATCTTAATTTTCTTATATTTTGTTTAATTTAATCCACCATTAATAAGTACAATCCATTTATCCAAATTCTATTCCCCCCCTTTTCTTTAACATATATATATATATATATATATATATATATATATATATATATATATATATATATA
>SEYY01024766.1:42500-50000 GCA_009176605.1 Armadillidium nasatum | reverse complement strand
CTGTTGCCTTATGAAAATCTTAAATGAAGAGACTAACTCAACGAATCAAAGTAAGGTACAAATAAAATATCCTGACAATGGAATCCTCCCTATAGAACTTGTAGAAAAGTTATACCATTGGATTTTTATGAACAGTTGCATGTGGCATAGGGAATGATACACAAAACTTTTCATGCTCCAGTTAAGCGTCTCTTACTAGCAATCCGACATAAGATGTGAAGATTTTAGATATTTTTATATGTTCCTCGTAAGGATAACCTCAAAAACTTTAACAAAAGTTAAGGACAATAGGGTTTAAAGAGGTACCCTATCGAAGTTGATAGGCAGAGAGACGAAACACTTTATCCCTGTGAACCACAATAGGAAAACCATCATGACTGTAAGGATTCTTAGTATTAAGCTGGTTAAGAAAAGGAATAGCAACTCTAGAAAAAATTGCAATCACTGGCATCTTCATCAAACAAATTCATAATTCAAACATATTAGCTAACTAAACCAATCCTTTTATTAGAAAAATGTACGAATCTATTTCATTTTAAATACTTTTGACAACCTTATCCCTAGTAAAAATACATATTAAATAACATTATCATTAACTACATAAAGAATAGCAAAAGGTAAAAAAATGATCTCAAAAATTGAACACATAACTTAGTTTGTTATTTTGGGATTGTATTTTGTCAACAAAATAAGAGCTAAAAAATTACTGATCTTCTTTTATTCAAGAAATATTCCATCACTTGAAGAGTATGTTCTTCTAAAGCCATGAAAAATAGTGACATTTTACTGCTAATTTTTTTTTAACTTTTGAACATTGTAAATTAGCATTTTAACTTCTTAACTTAATTTTAAAATCTTGGAGAATTTATTTAAATATATATATATATATATATATAATATATATATATATATATATAATATAATATATAATATATATATAATAGTATTAATTAAACACTGTAACCATGTATTATAAACATAAAATGATTAAATAACTTTAATGAAATAAAACATTTAGGATTTTTTTGGACAGTAAGTAAGTTCGGACAGAAGAATTTTTGAGTTGAATGTTTCAGTCATAGTTGTGTGGAAGATTGTTGAGTAAAAATATGAAGGATATGAGTTTTTGAGGCATTAAAAACAACCATATTTTCTCTGACCCAATTAGAAACTAGAGAAAGATCAAAAGCTAATCACTCCAAGGCCACCCTATTAACGTCAATTAATTGCTGTTAGGAATGGGGAATAATGAAGGGTGGAGTCATTGTCATAGGCGTAGATAAATGATGAAGTAACATAATAAAACACTAATGAAAAGTAAAAAAAAGAGTTCTTGATTGGATGGATTGTTGAGATGATTTAAAAGATGAAAGGTGGCCATTTAAGAGCTGCCATAGAACGACAAGGAAGGCCATTGGAGAGAAAATGGGAAGTTCAAATATCAAAAGCTTTGAGTCAGACTCTATTGAAGTCTTTCGATATATGTCTAGTGTATTTTAAAAGATTCATTAAAATGCCAAAGAGCAAAAGATCGTGCAATGGACCATTAGTCAAAGAGAAGAAAAAGTAGATCATCAGTAGAGCATTCCTTAAGAGAGCAATATTGGTGATCTGAAATAAAATTAAAAGAGTTGGAAAGTTTCTAAATCTTCCTGTTAATGACACATTCGAAAACTTTAGAAAGACAAGTTAAAGAACTATGATGATAGCTGGAGGGTTGAGAGGGGTCTCCTTTTTCAACACAGGCTGAATAAGCGTACATTTCCAGCAGGAATGGAAGACTGAAATAGAAAGATAGAGACAAAATAGTTTTCCATGGCAGGGTGCAAGCTCAGAAGTACAAGTTTTGAGAACCACAGGAGTGATGCCATCAGTCAGAACCATATACTTTCTTAGTGTTAAGCTCTGAGAAAGAAGAAATAATTTCTTTACAATAAATTACTATGTTAGCAAAAATGAGTTAGAGAAGACTGGAGTACATGAAATAGCTCCAGAATTGTCTAAGATGGAATTACATTCAAAGGTTTGAGGGGGAGACTTCAGCTTTAGTAGAAGGCAAGAAACTAGAAGAGGAAAGAATAAGAAACAAAAGTTAGAGGTTGTTCAGCTAATCCTATGTGTTGCTTTTAAATTCAAGGTCTAGGTTTGGGGGAAGAGGGTGTATTTCTTGCTTTTGGGGTCTTAAAATAGTAATCATTAGTGGTTCACTGGAGTAGATAATGATACAGTAAAACTCATGAATTAAGAAAATATTACCCATATAATGGCAGGTTTTGCTTATAATCTTGCCTTTTTAGAAATGAGCACTATTGACCTCAATCCCCTTTTCACTTCTTTATCAATCTTATGACTACTATGACGTCAATCACTTGACTACTTAACTGATTGGTGCAATTAGTTAAGGTGTATTACTAAGCAAGCCTACCCACATTACTTTAACAAATCGATCCAACATAACAAATTTTTATAAAGTGATTCAAAGTTATCCTTTGCAAGAAACATCACATTCCTAAGCTTCTTATTTAAGTAATCACTGCTTTTGGATGGAGAATGTTTGTTATATGGTTTCCTTGGTTGAGATACTTGGTTTTAAAAATTTGCCTTTCACATTAAATTTTAACTTTGAATACCAATTAAAAATTCATATAGATGTATAAATTTTTGCTAAGTACAAATAAAATAGGTTATATTGCTGTTATTTAAAGAATTTCTTTTGCTAATATAGATCTACATTACAGTTAATTATTCATCCATTTTTTGATCCCTCTTATTTTTGTTGCTTGGTTAGTACAATATTTAATTCCTCTGACCTTCAATAATGGTGAGTGTACTTCCTTAAATTTTTGTTCAGAAGTTTGCAACTGATTATCTTACTATTGAAGAGAGCCTGGAAAGCAGTGATACATGCCATAGGACAGAAGACAATATTAATGATATAGGAAAGTATATCTACAAAAGAACTCGAGCATTGAAAGTCATAGTGATGATTGGAGAGAAAGGTACAAGGTTCCAGATGAACCAAGAAATTAAAGTTGAAAATGGTCTCAAAGATCATAGACAGAATGCAAGGGAGAGCTATAGTGGGGTAGGTTTACAATAATTACCCTTTTTCAGAATAGGTTGGACACACATGTGTTTCAACACTGAGTGAAAGTGCTAGGGAAAGTGCATTGAGAGACAGATAGCATAGGTGAATGAGGGCAAGCACCAGCTCCAAAGTACCCTTCTTCCAAAGCTGTAAAGAGATGACATCTAGCACTTACCTTCCTAAAGTTCATAGATGTCAGGGTCTTATGCAGCCAATCAAATGCAATCTCATATAAAGGTATGAGGACACTTGAGAGGAGAATAAGTAGGTGGAGGATGACAAAAGTCATTCAGAGATGAATTAAATGTAAAAAGTAAGCCAAAAAGATTTATCTTTTCAGTATGAGTATTAGCTACAAATCTATCAGAGCAGATAAATGAGGATGGGAAGATTTACAGAAGCTGTTAAACATATTTTTGGCAAGAAAAAAGCTAAAAAAGATTTGTCAGTAGAAGACCCAATGTGTTCAATGCACTTCCATTCTGTGAAAAAACACTTCATGTACAAAAATATTCCTGCAATAATTCTATGCATATTGAAGATAAGCAAATAATAGGAAAATGAGAATTTTTCCACTCTGAATATGCAGTCTCGAACTTAAATGGCATGAAAATGAGCACAATCAAATCATGGATTTTGAGGAAAGATTTATGGGAAAAGGGAATGAGACTACTCATCCCATCAGTAATTACAATCCCCAGAGAAATCTAAACAGATACTTCAGGGAAGGATCACACATAAAGAAAATCCCTCCAATCAGCATGATTAAAGCGTCAGACAAAAAGTTTAAGGCACAATGGAACTGTTAAAGAGAAAGTATTAAAATAAACAGATATACAAATGTGATTATAGTTACTAGCAGGAGCAAAAATTGCATATTTATTGAGAGAGAAGAGCTAGTTGAAAAAAAATGAGTCAAGAGTGTTTAGAACTGGCTGGAGAAATCTGGAAAAAGTGTTAAGTTCTCTAATTCACTGATCCAGATCATTGTGAATACTGAAGGATTCAGCCACCTGAGTCAATATAAAAGGAGAACAGTCATTCAATATTACAATCTCCTACATAAAAGACCTCAGTGTCTAAATGAGAAAATGCAAACAATCTTGTAGGAAGAAGAGAGATATTCAAAAATAGAAGGAATTTAATCTGTTTCACTGGGAGAACAGTAGCTGAAGCACAAGATTAATACAGTAGTAAGAAGACAAATTTTAACCATGGAACAAAAATAATAGATTTGAGAATTTTAAGATGTGCTATATGAGTGATTAACTATATATATATATATATATATATATATATATATATATATATATATATATATATATATATATATATATATATATATATATATATATATATATATATATATATATATATATATATATATATATACAGTATATATATAAACTCCACATTTCTGATAGAAATGATGAACTAAGCTGCATATATTATCATAATTAGAGAATGAATCTTTAGAAATCTGGGTCTCAGATAGGAACATAAGAGTTGAGAGGTGGTATTCCATATACCTGAAATTAGATTGTAAGCCACAGATATTCGTTAAGTGTATAGAAAGACAATCTGTGCAAAACTACCATTTCAACAAATAATCACAAATAAATAAATAAATAAAATAAAGGAAGACATGAAGAAGTTCCAAATCCAAAATAAAAACTTTCACATACAAAAAAAAAAAAATATAAAATTACACCTTATATAAAATATTAACTGAACCAATGCTTTTAAACCTTAACCTTAAACTGAACTAAATTAAAAATGTTAAATACAGTACTTATCTTATAAAGTTGTCTTTCCATCAGTGTAAAACATTTCTATTATTACTATTAAAACCAAACAAAAATAATTTAAATACTAAGGCACAAAAAAAATAAATAATAAACATACCCTACCAACTAAAATTTGAAATAAAATAAAACTGCAAACAAACACCAGTACCAGTTCCCATTCCAAAAAGGGAACTTAAAACTGAGCTATGACGGAATATTAATTTAAAGAGTTACTGTGAATTAACAAAATTTTCGCATCATAAATCTTTTCTTTCATTGTTTAATCAAAATGTTCCAGGATTATGAAGCCCTTGAAAAAAATTTCCACCACCAATCAAAATTTCAATTTATATGTAACACCATTACTATGTGTAAAGCTTTACAGTGTAATCATGAGATAGTGATGAAAGTCTTTTGTCATGTAATGGGTATCAATAATAAGGAACAATTTAAAGTAATGAAGACCATCTCTGTATATATAATTATGCTTCAGATAATAATGAAATAAATTTAATTAACTCTAATAGTATGAAGTACATTAGTAACATGTAAATATAAAAAATATTTAAGTACTGTAAAAATAAAAAAAATATATAGTTGGTAAAAAAAATTTATAAATAAAAAAAAGCAGGAAATGTGTAATTTTTTAAAATAATTATATATATATATATATATATATATATATATATATATATATATATATATATATATATATATATATATATATATATATATATATGCTGCAATATAATTTATCAAAAAAAATTAAAATTTTTGAGTTTTTAAGCAAACTTACCTTTATCAAACACAATATAAACTGAAAATAGAAATATAGCAATGAATTTCTAAAAGCTGCACACAAACACAACTACTTGATTTCATGTGACCTTCTCGATAAAACCATTGCAAAAAAAATGATTTAACTATGCACTTCAAAAATAACTAAATATTTAAGCTGTAAAACTTCTTTGATTTTCTTACTTTGGCACCATAATGAAAATTTATGAGTATTATTTACAATGAGTATTAAAGTACAAACTGTAAAAAAAGTAAAATATATATATATAATATATATATATATAATATATATATATATATATATATATATATATATATATATTATATATATATATATATATATATAATATGAGAAATTTATATAATTATATTTAGAGATAATGATTAGTACATTATTATTAATAAAAATCTGTTATAATTTTTTCTTTTCTATAACATGGAATTCAAAATTTAATGATAAAACATTTTTATCATACTGCACTTTACATTATAATTTAGTTCAATAACTCAGAACTACATAGAATGGACTTACAAATAAGATTAATAATAAAATTGTTTTATTATTTCTTGTAAAAAAAAAAAAAAGATTTGGCCCTTAAAATTTCCAATTGAAATTAAAAATTTACTTTAATATTATTTTATTTTCATTTTAACTAAATAAACCTATATTTACACAAAAGCATATATAATCTCTATAATATAAATAAATAAATTTAGCAGATAAAGTAATTAAGTAATAACACATGCTTTACAAATAGGTTAGTTAAACAATAGCAATATTGGAAAGAATACTGAAAATTCAAATAAAAAAACATTTAAAAGATCTAAAATATATTGTATGACAGCAGTTTCAAGAGGGTAGATCTTGTCAGACAAACCTTTTTGCAATTCATGGGGTGTATTACAGATTGTGGTGGCTTTAGGGGAACCAGTTCATGTTTATAGCAATATTTAGATTTTAGATTTTAATAAAGCACCCCCACATTAAGTTGATGCATAAATTATCACAATATGGTCAGGTGAGTGATTTCTAACTTTACCAAAAATTGGCTGAGCAATAGAAAGGGATGTATGATGTAATACATAATGGTTCTATATTTTGATGGGGGCTGGTGTAAAAGTGGTATTCCTCAGAGTTCTGTGCAAGCTTCACTTATATTTCCAATTAATACATAAATGATTTGGATGCGGAATACTACTACTGTATCCATTATGCACAATTCTCTTAAACCACACTAGGATAATTTGTGCATCAGCCTTTTACAGAGCAGTTTAAGTTATCAAATTACTTTACTAAATTTCAGATATACAATATCAACTGGTTCTCCTTTAAATATTATACTTTTCATAAATTTCAATACAATTTCAGTCTGGTTATATTTTTAACTGGTCCGTGCTTCCAATTGTCTCTATTTTCTTATTGAAAGAAACAAAATAGACCACAAGCTGGTTTCTTCTTCAAACTTAGCTACTACTAAAGTATAAATACGTATATTTTTACTTTGCCATTACTCTTGCTTTAATTAGAGTCACACACCAATGAGGTGTAATCTTGTTAAATAATTACCAAAATAATTAACATTTTGATACTAATGGGAATTTAATTAATAAATTACACCCGAAAATAAAGTTTATATAAGTACAGTTAAAATTTTACTGTAAATAATAATAATAATAATAATAATAATAATAATAATAATAATAATAATAATAATAATAATAATAATAATGTGGATATTAAATAACTTCAAACTTCTTGTAAATAATTTTCGTAGAAATTACAGTCAATGTGAGAAATGAAATGAAAACTGAAAAGTGAAAATTATC
>SEYY01024766.1:22500-37500 GCA_009176605.1 Armadillidium nasatum | reverse complement strand
AAAAATAAAAGGTAACATTAATTTCATACCTTGGGTATACGAACTAGTTAGAGCAGAAATTTTTGAACCAAAAGGTCGGTCCAGATTGATCGACGCTCTCTCACTAGTACGATTGATAGCTGATGGTTTCTCAGGCACTGCTGGTTTGTCGGATCTAGGCTGCATAATAATAATAATTAATAATAATAATAATAATAATAATAATAATAATAATAATAATAATAATAATATCTTCAACTCCTGAAGTATTTTATCATAAAAAAATCGTAAGAAACGTACTAAAAGAGACCAATTTTTCCACTAATGTTTTCAAAAGAAACAAAAATAATATATATATATATATATATATATATATATATATATATATATATATATATATATATATATATATATATATATATATATATATATATATATATATATATATATATATATATATATATATATATATATATATATATATATATATATATATAAGTTAATATGATAAATTCCAAACAGTTCAATCCAGCCTTCTTTTCCTTTGACAAAACAGTATTGAATTTTCTTTGCTCATACTTGTTTATAAATATTAAAAGTTAAGTACCCTTTGTAATGGTTTTTCCAAATATCCCACTTCCAATTACCAACAATATTTTTTTTTTTATATAATTTACAAGCTACAATTTTTTTATTCTCTCTCTCTCTTTCCAGAATCTTTAATCTATATTTTACTCTTTAATTTTCAATTTGTCTTAAATCCAAGGGTAGATTAAGAAAAACATGAACTATCACACTGTTTTTGGATTGTTTTTCAAATCTCAACAAAATTACACCTTCATCAAACACATACCTAACTCGTCTCATTCTCACTGTCTATCATTCATTGTTGACTTCTACCTGTAAAATTTTAAATTTCATTTCTTTTTTAACTGTAAAAAAAAACATACTCTACTCAACTCTAAACCAGGACATTTCAATTCGCGAATCAGCCAATCTACTGTTTGAGTCACACTATATTCAGTCCTTACAGTCTTTACTTATTTCTCTATCATCATTTTTTAGGGTTTATTTTTTCTATCATAGTAATATTTCTTCTTCTCTTTTTTTCATTGGTGAATAAGCTTTTATTTTTTTATAAAAAATAAATTATTTTTTTGATTCATAATTATTTTTCCCCATTTCTGAAATAAAATACCAGATCAACATTGTTCCTTCTAAGTCCATTGATATACTATTAGCTGAAGTTCTTTCACTTTTCCCTTAAGATTGTTTCCTACCCCAAAATAAGGCGTAATTTATCCCCAAGAATCTGTTTTTTGTAATCAATATGATCATTTCTCATATATAATGACGAAAACAATGGATCTTGTTAGTTTAGCAGAACACCCTTGTTCTTTCAGTTTATAACTCCCTATTAACATCACCCTTTTGATTGATTTAATTTTTCTACTTTTGTCATATCCATAACTGTTGATCTACTTACCAGTTTCTTATAAATCATTTGTCCTCCCAATTTCTCTCTTTTACTCTCTTTGCATTTACTAGTTTACAAAACAAATTACGATATATATATATATATATATATATATATATATATATATATATATATATATATATATATATATATATATATATATATATATATATATATATATATATATATATATATATATATATATATATATATATATATATTACAATTATTAAAATGCTAAACAATACTTACTGCTGGTTCTGGTTTTTCAATGGGCAATTCTTTCGTAGTTCTTTGGGCAGGAATAGGGAATACTGGTAACTGAATAGGGGCTTTAATTTCTCCTACGTTCTCTCCCGGAGCTGGAGTAATATCACTACCTGAAGAAGGCTTTACAAGATGACGAGAATGACTTTGGGGTTGATTTTTCAGTACACCTTCCAAGGACTTCCTAAACTCAGAATCTGGAATTCCACTGTCACTATTATTGCCCCGTCTGAACTCAACAATATCAGAGGCACTGTTAATGTTCACTTTAGAAGATGGCTCTCTGGCACCCTGTTCCTGAATTAATTCATTTTCTCGGATTTTCTCCTTAACACTTATATTTTCAACATGAAAACCAATGACTGGCATTTGTTTTCCTCCTGCTTTTTCTTCTTTACAAATAGGATTACCGAAGGCACTGACGGTGGGTCCGCCTGGATGGAAAGCGTCTATGTCAGACGTATCATCGTCTTTAAGCTTACGATCTTCAATACTTTCAAAGCCGATAGGAGGCAAGGAAGTTTCACTTTTATCTTTGATATTAGGTGGCGATGGACGTGGAGGTCTAGCGCAATCTTTTGCTTCATTACTATTATCAATACTGGTGGAGTGAAGTGGTGGATTGGGCCTCGGGGGCTTGACTGGAGCAGAACCATTCCCAGGAGGTTTTGGGGGTTCGGAGGTGGGTCTCTTAAGACTATTAGTATGATGTAATCTTGGGGCAGGAGATGGCATTGGGTTACTGGTTGCCATAAAAGAAGAGGAAGTCTGAACATTGAATGAAGGAGGAGTTTTACTTCGAACTGATTCTGGAGAATGACTCTGAGAACTATGCGAGACATTTTCATCTGCCCAAGGAATGACCTTCCCTTGGGGAGGAAGAGGAGCTGGTTTCTTTTTAATTCGGTGGGGCTGTTTAGGACTCTCATTTTCTAAATTTACGGACGATGACTGCTGTTGATTTCCGCCACCAATAACGGTACTAAAATCCGAACTCCCTGTGCGACGATGGCTTCCCGATCGAACAAACTGCGTTCCATTGGTATTCAAGGAAAACCCTGATGAAGTATTCTTCGGAGATGGCGGGGGTTCAGGTCGTCTAGGAATAACACCAAACTCTATATCACCCTTAAAGAAGTACTCTGAATATTCAATTAACTGCTCAACGAGAACCCGATAATCAAAGCCCAGTGACATGTTTCGCCCTAAAGACAAAATTTCATTATCACCCTCACCTTTTTGCGAACCAATTAAATTTGGAGCCATGACAATCGCAATATTATTTGGGGTCATTTTGTTCTCATTTGAATGACTAGCAAGCTTTGCTAAGAACTTGATTACATATCTGAGATTGTTATAATTTTGTGCTGGGAGAGTGTTGATCACCTGCCATACTGACTTCAATTTTTCTTTGTGATCAGCTTTTCTTACTGCCTCAATAAGTTCATCGTGTCTTGTATTTGTCAGTAGAGGCTCTGGAAGTTCTCTCAAGTAACTTTTGAAAGATCCTGCGACAACATGCACGTCGTAATCTCTGTTATAATCCTCAAGGTTGCTGTCAAATGAGATGAGACCAGCATCAAAGAGTCCTTTCATACGTTTGATCTTTGTACTACTTCCTGCCATGCGAAGTAAACCTTCTTCGAATAATCCAAATTCAACCATTCTTTTCACAGTGACCTGAATTGGAACTGCAATTTCCTGAGTAAAAAGTTATGGAAATGTAATAAACTTCAGTAAATAATAATAATAATAATAATAATAATAATAATAATAATAAATATTCCCATACCTGTTGTGTAATACGTAAATGTTCGTGTAATGGAACTCCATACATTGGGCTACAGGTACTTTCTTCAAAAATTTTTCTTATTGGCGGAAGAACAGTGTTAAGTTTTTGTAAAGATCGCTGTAGATGATCTACTTTCATTTCCAAATAAAGGTTCGAGAGTCTCGTAATCTCTCTTTGTTTGCCAAGAACAGTGAATAAATCACAAGCGTAAGAATCCTGAAGTGAAAAAAAAATTTATTATTTTTGTTCAAAGACTAAGGAAAGTACTCAACATTGTTCAGATATTAAAATAATGAGGCAGCCGAAAAGTGTGTGTGTGTGTGTGTGTGTGTGTGTGTGTGTGTGTGTGTGTGTATATATATATATATATATATATATATATATATATATATATATATATATATATATATATATATATATATATATATATATATATATATATATATATATATATATATATATATATATATATATATATATATATATATATATATATACACACTTAGAACCAAATAAAAAATGAGATTTTAAAAATCGAAGGGACTTATTTTTAAATACTTCTTCAAGAACATGTTTTATGTATTTTAAATATAACAAATCATCATTGATATTATGCAGACTTAAAAAAATGAGAAGCAAACGAGATATTTTATAACTTTTTAAAAATATTTTTAAAACAAAATCACGGAATGAGCACAGAGATGTCCATTTTTTTTATTTTTTTAATATTTTTAAATAATGGTGATAATTATTAAAGCTCTAGTGAATGCTCAAATGACAACTACAAATCCAACTCTAATCAAAAGCTGTGACAAAATTTCAAAAACTCATCAGAGTTACAGCATGTTTTTTGAGCGAAGAGTAAGACTGAGTATTGTAGAAATTTCAAAGAAATCGATAATTATGTTATTTTACCTCTACAACTATATATCTTCAAACTAAATGTTACAAAATTTACAACTGAGAACAATTGGTTTGCAATACTAAAATGCCACAAATGACACCTAGTGAAAGGAAAACAATTTTAACTGAAATGAGAAACTTTTTTTATTTTTTTTTGTTAATGATAAAAAGTATAATCGATACTTAAACAAAGTGCCACTGCAGTACAGTGTACCTCATAGACGCTACAAGCATTACAAGTATGAATCCAGGTTTTTTAAAGAGCAAGTCATGGTCCAGTTTAATGGAAAAAAAAAAATTCCCTTACCTTCATTTGTTCCAGTTTGTTTTCTGCTTCTTCCAACTCTTCTTTATAATTCTCCACTTTATTTGGCTGTGCAATACTCGATGATTGAGAATTTCGAACTCTGGCTTTTGCAGCATCAACATCTTGACCAGCCTAAAACAAAAATTCAATAGAGAACTACTTCATCATTATACATAAGGGTTTAATAAATCAAACCTAACCAAACAACAGAATCGTTTATGACTGACAGATCAGTTAAAAAGGCAATTTAATTTAATATTTCTTTACCTTCTATAATTCATTTGATTTATTTTAAACATCGTTACGAACCAAGTTTTACAAAGGAATAAAATTTTTTTTTTTTTTTTGGAAGGGGGGAAAATGGTGATGCTATATATCTATATATATATATATATATATATATATATATATATATATATATATATATATATATATATATATATATATATATATATATATATATATATATATATATATATATATATATATATATATATATATATATATCTTTATCTTCATCTACTACTACTAATAATACCTGCTTTAATGCTTTTTTCTGCTTAGAAATGGAGGGAAAATCGTCTTTGAGGAGCTTGTGAATAGGAACCAAAATCTCATCCATAACTTGATCTTCATAGTCTAAAACTTCTTTACCAATAAGTTGCTCAACAGCAACAATTTCCTCTATAGTAGTTCTGTAATTTAAGGAAAATAAAGGTCATTATGGGATAATCCATTGATGATAAAATCATAAAGTTTTGAACATTTATTAAATAGAGACTGTAGGCTAAGTGAAGAAACAAAATATTAGTAGCAAATAATAATTATTTAAAAAATTTAAAAAACCTTCATATATATTTCGATTTTTCATTTACATTACGTTTCAAACTGTTTGACAAGAAGTTGGTTCCTGTAGTGATGTTTAAATCCTATAAGCCCACATAAACTTTACATTATTAAAATCAATTTCTTAATAGAAAAAAAAAAATCATTGGCTTAGGGCATAAAATACAGCACAAGCCTAACCCTAAGTTAATCTATTTTCTTATGAACAAAATAAAGGTAATAATGTAATAAAATCTAAAATCTCACTTCAGAAGAGGTTTTTCAGTTACTTCTTCATGGTTTTGAGACACTTCCTTCAAGGCTTCTTTGAGAATCTCTGCAACTTGGTTTTCTGGGACCTTCCTCTAAAAAAAAATAAATATAAACTATGAGCATTTAACACCTACTACAAAAATTGCATAATAAAGAAAAAAATTAATTTTAAATTGCAATTAATAAAAAATAAATAAAACAAAAAAATCTTCTAATAATAAATTTATTTCATAAACTGACAAGAATTAGAAAATTTTTAAAACATTTTATTTCTAAATGTCAAACTAAGCATTTTTGAAGTTCAAAAATGAAAAAAAAAAAAAAAAAATCCTTAAAAAAAAAAAAAAAAAAATAAAAATATATATATATATATATATATATATATATATATATATATATATATATATATATATATATATATATATATATATATATATATATATATATATATATATATATATATATATATATATATATATATATATATATATATATATATATATATATATATATATGATAGTGAAGCAAAGATCTAGAAGAGTACTACTACAGCTGATCTTAAAACAAAAATAATTTTTATACATGTTTTTTTTCTTCTGTGACCTGATGTGTATTTAACTTCTTCTCCAGTGATCTTGAAAATGCCTCACACAGAAGACGAAGTTCTTCAGCATATTCTTCTGCATCTCGAAGATCGCCAACAACATCTGTTTTATCTCCCCTAGAAGAATCAAAAAAATATTTGTATCAAAAGCATAACTACAATTAACATTAATTACTTAAATTTACATTTACATTACAATTGACATACAAGATAATTTTACACAATTCATACTGGATAACAGTTGTATACATTTAATCAATGATAATTAAATTGTAGGAATAGAAATGCATATGTAAAAAAAATTTTAAATTAAATATTTTACTTCCATTTGTGCACAAAGTTATTTCAAGAAATAAAAAGTTTTTAATATAAGGTATTTTTAAAATTCTTAAAATGTTCTTTACATCCTCTGTAGGTGTTACTTTTTAAAATTTTATTTATTCAATCAATTCATTAGCAGGAAATTACACAACAAAAATTGGTGCTGGAGAGTTAGAAATTTTTTATGGCTCCACACTCTCTGAGTATTTTCTAAAAGTCTTTGGGAATCAATATAGGGTATTCTAAAACATACACATACCTTAAGAACAGCCGATCTGCTTGTAGCTTAACTCTATTAAACTTGCTTCCAAAATTCATATTTGCTATATAATAAGGCCTAACATAGGCTAAATAGGCCTATTGACCTGATATGAACAAATTAAAAACTTTGACACAGCCTCAATTTAAATGTTACAACCATATACAACCTGAAAAGATAATTAAATGGAAATTTAATAAAAATAGAAAACAGAATAATTTGAAAGCAAAATATTTTCACTAGTTCTGCATAAAAATGATAATTAAACCAAAGGCACACCCATAAAAACTTGGAATTTTAAAAAAGAATGTTTTAATTATATTTCAGGGTCAAACTTTCAATTTTCAAAATATTTTACCATAGATATTATTTTGCTATGAAAAGAAATGTTCGAGATCTGTTTTCTTTCAATGTTTTTTTTTATCAGTATTTAATTTAGTCTTTATAATGTACTGGAAATTTAAGAATAATAGCCTGCTTTACTTATTTATATACCGTAAATAAGAATTTCATTAAACATGAAAAAAGTAAAAGAATTTAAAACATGTACAGTACCAGTATATTTAAATATTTATGCAGTAATATTATACTTGAAGAAATAAAACTTTTTCTGGAGTTCGAGACAATAAGACTTGTTATAATATGAAAATCATAAGTTCAGGCTAGTCAGAGTTTTGAGGGTAACATATTTTGGTCAGTGAAGTTGGATCTATGTCAGAAAATGAACTTCATACAGTTGTTTTATTCTGATTTTAAAACATCAGAAACAGACACTGTGTAAAACTTTGATTCATTTAATTTGTGAATTCTTAGATTTTTTAAAAAAAAAACTATTCTCTCTTTTAATTACACAAGCAATTGATGAGACATAGTAAAATAATGCAGTTTAAATTGATATTTCAACAACATTCCTATTATGATTCAACTTTTACTATAAATACATTTACTATTTTTTAAAAACAAGTAGGAACTAAAGGTCTTAGGAATTTTCAAATGTGAAGCATCACTCCTCATAGATATGTCCCTGCATGTACCACCTACAAGTACTAGCCTACTGTCTAGTCTAGAGTTTAAACTCTGATGTAAAATAATAACTATTCTTCTTCAGTTGGAAAGAACAAATATACTGTATTATAAACATGAATAAAGTATTTTATTTACCAAAAAAATTAATAATTATATATTAATACAAAAATTTACATAGCTGAAAGGGAATACAGAAAGAGCAATAAATTCTTTTCTATCAGATATTCAAAAGAATTTCTAGACCAAATATATATATAGACCTATATAGCCAAATTCACTAAGTGATCTTTTAAAGATTTGGATCATTGTATGGGTCAGCAGATCTGGTATCAAATTCTTTTGGCTAAGCTATTATGAACAAGGATTTAAAAATATTACTGAAATGATTATATGAAAGCTGGTAATAGGAGAATGTGCTTTAGTATACCCTTACCTTGAATAAATCAAGACTAGGAAATAGATTCATGGAACTGCAAGGTTTTGGGTGGAGCTGCTATGTGCAGTTAAATATAGCTAAGTATTTGGGTAGGACTGAGCAAAGCAGAAGTAAAAAAAAAATATATATATATTCACTACATTATAAAATAAAATAAAAATTCCAGCTATTAATGTAGGTTAAAGGAATTAGTTGAAAGCATTATTTTTTAAATAATTCTTTATTAACTTTATAATCTACAAAGTACAAACAATATAGGAATATTAACTATGGCAGGAGAATTTAACACAGAGTGTGGTAAGATTTAATATAGCTCATATCTATTATGATAGAAATATTTTTTTCACCCTATTTTATTATTTTGGTAAATATGTCTTTCACAGTAGTGGATATTTTTCTTCATATATCGAAGATGAATTGGCTTGAAATATATTTTTTTAGGTTAATTGAGCTGCTGAAAATGATTTTGTAAACTAAAAACAAAAAAAAAAAAAATTCAAGTAATAAGTACATCAAATTAACAACACATCCTACGAGTTTCTCATACTACTAGGTTGCTGCAACAGCACTGGTACAAGGTTGCTAACATCAGCTAAGGATGAAAATTGCAAATAAATCTTATAGCTATTACTGAGGCAAAAAATAATAAAAGAATATATATATATATATATATATATATATATATATATATATATATATATATATATATATATATATATATATATATATATATATATATATATATATATATATATAAAATGTTATGCTAAACTGTACTAAAAAATTTTACACAAAAATAATCCTGAAAATAATTTAAAAACTATTAAAAGGATTTTTTTTTTAAATTAATTAATTTAATCAACCTAGTTAAAAATATTAAAACCATTAAAAAAAAATATCAATATTTTCTCTACTAATCTTTACTAGCTTTCAAGGCCATTTCTTGGCTTCTTTATTCGAGTGATTCTAGCAAAAAAAAATTAAGAAGTAAATGAGAACATAAGTTAAAACATATGAGAAATCAAAAAATCTAGCAACCTTTCCAAATTTTATCAATTGAGTACTGTTAAGAATATGTTACTGAAAGAAGGCCCATTTTTCAAAATATTATTTATTAAAGAGTCTAAATAGAAAGTTCCCCTACTGATATTCATGAATATTATCCTTGTTATTGATGAATGATTCTAATAATTTTCTCAAGTTATTATCATGAATATTTGCAATTGAAAAATTATTTATATTTATAAAATGATTCTCATTATTTCCATGTAGTTTAAGAGCTGAATTCTAATCATACATTCTAAGACTGTAAGAGTACTGATATTTCTGTCTATTCAGATCTGTAATCTCTCCTATATAAATTTTATTACAGTCATTACATTTTATTTTGTACACTCCTATATTCTCATTTTTCTTTTAAAATAGGTTTCAAAAATTTTTTAATCGTATTTGGTACTAGCTAAACTAAATTTATATATTTTTTGAAAATGTTTTTTAAAACTATTTCAACATTCTCAAAATTACCCAGATAAAAAAAATATTCCTACTGATTTGAGGTTCTTTCTTTTTTTTAGTATAATTTTTTTCTTTTTGGTTCCTTTAAAGTTTTAAAATTACAAAATTCTTTCTAATAATATCCAATTCCTCATCTAAATATCTTGGACTATATATTCTTAAGGCTCGAAGGAATTGTCCAAAAATAATTCCTTTTTTTATATATGAGAGGAGAACAAGTATACGTATAAATTTATACAAGTTTTTTCTATATACACTAAACTCTAGTTTACCATTATTTTTAATTAATAAATCAGAGTATATTTTCAATCTATAACTTTGGTAGTGAAATGCTAACAAGCTAGGTAAAACTGAACAACACCTATTACAAATAATCATAATATAGCTTTACTGATCTGATGCAAATACACTACACAGAATAAGTACCTTATTGTAAAAATAATAATTCTATGATTTCTTGAAAAAAACCGTAAAAGATTAAGAATACTTATCGATATTTAAAAAACTTAGTTCCATTTAATTATTATCTTTTCTTTAAAATATATATAGTACTTAGTTAAGTAATATTCCTAAAGATCAATTCAGAAATATCTAGGCTATACTTTAAAATTACCATTATAGTTATTACCCATTTGATAATCATTTGATAAATGAATAGGGCTTTGCAAATGAGAAAAAAAAATAAATTAAAGACCTTTAAGATATACTAAAGCCTATCAAGTGATATATCTCTATGTAATCCACTTTTAAAATTCCAATTTTATTTTCTTAGTGCAACCAATGTGACAGTTAATTTTTATTTTTTTTATGTATTATTTATTTACCTAAACAACATAACGTCTCCCAATGAAAGTAATTTTAATTTTGTCCATATAATTTGCTGAACCTGAAGAACCTTGGAACAAATAAAAAATGTACACACAACTATTATTGTTAACAAACAATATCTTCATAAATGTTAAAGAAAAGCTAAGGGAAATTAGATTAGCATTATAATAATTTGTATCTCAATTAATAATAATAATAATAATAATAATAATAATAATAATAATAATAATAATAATAATAATAATTACTGAAAAACGTTAATCATGGTACAATTTAGGTTAATAAAGACTACGCCCTTATGTAACCTAAATGAGGTATATAAACTAACTACACAACATAGCCAAACGATACTAGAATACATAAAAGATTCAATTCACTTCAAAAACCAATGAAAATATTATTTCTTTAAAATTTTAAATTCCCTCCTTGTGTATCTTTCCTTCGTTTATCATGTATCAAAACAATAATGATATAAGGAAGTGATTCAAGAATCTGCCACAGTTTAGCCTCAAGCGAGCTGTACTTATTAATTATATGTTGCAAATAAAGTATTTAAGGGCAGATTTCAAAATCTATAAGCCCTGAAACTGGAAATATGTTTTGAAAAGTGTTATGCATTTGGAATTAATAATTAAATAAATAAATAAAAAGGAGAAATTTGCCATATTAAAAATAAGTATTTGAAATTTTCATAATGTTGGAAAACCATTTATTATATTTTGAAATATGTGAATGACTCAGTATAGTCAAAGTTTGGTATAGTATCGCTTGGAAAGAGAAAATAGAAAATTGCCTCTTGCCTAATTTGTTGAATATTTAAGAGAAATTATAGATAAAATTATTTTCTTGATTACTTTGGAAGAATTTATAAAAGATTCTTTACCTATATTTTTGTGCAAAGTTGGACTACGAAAAAAATAATGAGACAAAAAGATCCTTTACACAATAATATTTTATAAAAACTGTTTATATGCTTTCACTATTTTATCTAGTGCATATACATTATATGTTTTAAGTTTTCCTTTATATTGGAGAAGTTCTCCTTCATAGGGGTTTGTAAAGTTGATTTGTTTTTTGCATCGATACGGCACTCTGTTTGGCACCTAAACAAGCTGCCAGTTAAAGAATAAGCACTTTTTCAAATCATTTGTCATGTTCAGATGTTTTAGAAAATGTATGTGTTTTTGCTTGTTTATTACAAATCTTTAAAATTTAAAAGTAAAAGGTATGAGGTTATATATTTTTTTCTTATTCACCTCTTTTTTACCATCCTTTAGATTGTCTTCTACTTAATTATATACCTCTATAGCATTCTAAAATAATAAAGTTATATATTCAGGAACTTCAAGAAGCATCATTTCTTTTGAAATATTCATAGTAAGTCTCCTCTTATTATTTAATTGTAACACTAATTGTGACCCTTCACTTTCAGGTCTTTAAATAAAAACTAAGCATAATTCAGCTACTCCATAGTTCTTATAATTTTTTGAAAATTTTAACATGTTATATAGTCTTCGATAGTTTTAATGTCTGTCCTATCTACTTAGACAGGCAATTATGCCATCAGTTTTCCACTGCACACGTTTTTTTTCACTCTGGTTTGTCAATAAATTTAATTTAAAAAAATCTTTTATTTTTTTATCCTCTCATTTTAATTTTTTTTCTGCATTCCATTTTTGCTATGTGAGCCTTCAAATTGGTCCATTTGTTTTCGACAGCCCGTAGCCAGGAGGGGGGCTGGAAAGGCGTAGCCCGTCCTGGAACTATCTTTGCTCGTCCTAGCACAGGGGTGGGCAACCTTTTAAAGAGTGCGTGACAAAATCGTCAGAATCTCTGACACAAAATTTTTCCACGTGTCAAGCAAAATTTTTTGAAAACATAATATTTGAAATATTTTAAATATTTGAAGAATTTTAATACATTTGTATGATTAAAACACAATAAAAGGTTATTACAGATAATCTACTGCTGATTTTAAATCATTTATAAATGATATATTAAATAGAAAATATATTTATTTACCTTTAAAATTACATTTAAACAATCCTGAACCTTTACCACCTCCAAAGAATATTTTTAAAAATGTTTGGCGTGCCAGAAAAATTTCATCGGTGTGCCACATTTTTCACGCGTGCCAATAATCGCCCACCCCTGTCATAGCAACATTTTAGAAATTAGAAAGTAAAAATTATATAAACCTTTGAAAGTTTCTACCTCAACTTCTTTATTACCTACGGAGACGTTTTGGTCCACTTTAAGACATGTAAAAGGGTTTTGTGTAAAGTATAACTGGTAATATCAATTTACTTGACCACATGGATGAAATAGATTCCTTTTACAAACGAATAGGTTCTAATTAGCTTAAAATTTTACTTTTTCTCTATTTTTTAAGTTGTCGTTGAGGAAGTGCCGCTTGTTGACATAGGCTCATACCCAGAATTTTAGGATATGGGGAGCCCAAACCAGGTACTTATTTATATTTATTAGTTTTTTTTTACTGCTAAATAAGATAATTTAGTAGTATTTGATATTAAATTTTTTGTGCAAAAGAAGATTTTTAAAAAACTTAAACAGTTTTCAATGAAGAGGAATTCAATGTGTATCTCTCACACGAGAAAGTCGATATATTTCAGATAATCAATTTTTATAATATTTACTTCAATAAAATGTGATAATATTTGTTTAAGATAATGTGATAATTACACATAAGTCATTAAATCAATATGTATTATTTTTGAATATAGGAAAATATCTATAAAAAGTCAAATGATGTTAATTTTTATCAAATATTTGGAGGAAAACCCCCCTTTCATACAAAGGGGAAAATCTCATCGTATATTTCAACGAGAATCTCATCCGTAATTCCTTCCTCTCTAAACTTCATGACTGATTAAGCCTCTCTTTATATCTGTTTTTGTCAAATTGAGGAGAAATCATCCCTTTTGTTTTACTTTGCACTCTCTCCAGCATATCAATGTCTTCTTTTAATTAAGAAACCCTATTTTAAGTACATTATTCTAAAATTGGTATAACCAAAGGCGGCTATAAGGCTTCCGCGGACCCAACGGACCCAGCGATGCGGGGAGGGGGGCAAAGATCTTTGGGGGCCCAATCGGAGAACCTTGTGCGAATATAAAAGAAATCTTTAGAGATAAAACAAAGCGGAAATATATATATATATATATATATATATATATATATATATATATATATATAATATATATATATATATATATATATATATATATATATATATATATATATATATATATATATATATATATATATATATATATATATATATATATTTAAATTATTTAATAATAATAATAATAATAATAATAATAATAATAATAATAATAATAATAATAATAATAATAATAATAATAATAATATAATAATAATAATAATAATAATAATAATAATAATAATAATAATAATAATAATAATAATAATAATAATAATAATAATAATAATAATAATAATAATAATAATAATAATAATAATAATAATAATAATAATAATAATAATAATAATAATAATAATAATAATAATAATAATAATAATAAAGTAAAAGGGAATGTTTTTCCCAGTTTATAATGAGATATGTCAAAAGAGTTTGATTGCTTGTTTTTTTTTTTTTTTTTTTTTTTTTTTTTTGTGAGGATTACATAAATAATTATTTCCTTTCGATGAAAAATGGTAAATGCTTCGTTAGTCGACTGTAAGGTTTTAAATGTTTGGAAACTTATTATAATGTGACTGATGTAAATTGCAATTAGATGGAGGGTTTGAATCTATTATCTATTAATTTAATTAATACTGTTCAGAGCGGCTGGACCAGAGATAACCAAACACTGGTGAAGTTGATTTGTGTTTGGGAAAACTGTCTTTGAGCAGTTTACAATTGGGTGGTCAGCGGTTTTGTAGGAGGGGATCTGAAACTTTTGACAGAACGGGTTTGGGACTACGTTAAAACTATGTATTCTTTGGAAGGAGGGAAGATTTCTTGATCTGCGTCTGGCCAGGCAGAATCTATCCTGTCTCTCCAGTGTCTGTTCTTCATACAGATTTCTAAAAGAGGAGCTCGAAAGATCATGTTACTGGGTTAAGGTGTTATAAGAAGAGGAATGTTATTTGTGCTTGCATCGGTTTTATTTTGAAAGTTTTGGGTGGCGGTGGTGGGAT
>SEYY01024766.1:0-7500 GCA_009176605.1 Armadillidium nasatum | reverse complement strand
GGTACAAAAATTAACTCTAAGAAAGCAGTGTTAAGTAGATATTATAACAATATTACAGAAAACTTATGAAAAAAAAAAAATTTAATATTGGGTTACAGCTGACAGTGACTCTACAAATGAAACACATTTTCAGTTGCAAGGACGAGATAAAAAATGATTTTAATTAATTAGTATTCAGTTTGTTCCATCAAACGGTGAGGTGATTCATCAGTTGTAAGTGCAAATGTATAAGAACTGACTCATATATATATATATATATATATATATATATATATATATATATATATATATATATATATATATATATATATATATATATATATATATATATATATATATATATATATATATATGAGATGGAGGGCGATGGTGAAGTGGGGAGAGTGAAAGGGGGTTGCGCGTGTAATGGAATTATGGCAGGCACCACTCCACGACAGTGGGAAAGGTGGAAAGTGAAATATATTATATATAATATAATATATATATATATATATATATATATATATATATATATATATATATATATATATATATATATATATATATATATATATATATATATATATATATATATATATATATATATATATACCTCTAGAACCAGCCATAAATCCAAGAATAAGAGCTTTTTCAGGTCTCGTAACCTTGTTGCTTGTTCGGAACATTTCCTGAGCTTCAAGCATTTGTTCTTTCTGAAAAATAAAAATACAATTAATGCAATCATAATAATAACAACAACATAGTTACTCTACATGTGAAACTTAACATTCAACATTTTATTAGAATTAAAACTTAACATTGTTCCAATCTATTGGTAAAATTGTCTCACTTACAGTAAGAGAAAGGTTTCTTTTTTGCTGAACAGGTTGTGCGTGTTGCACAGGTTGTTGTTGAGGTTGTGGTGTAGAATGAACTTGCGAAGGTTGCTGTACTTGGGTAGAATTACTGTTACTGGTATTATTACTACTAGTATTATTAGAGGCAATAGCAGCTGGAGTAACAGCTATTAATTGTGTAGTCTGATTAGGTGCTAAACTGTTTGTAGTTAGGTTCACTCCTGTGTATATCATATCAGGCTGTACAGGCTAGTAGGGGAAAAAAGCTATGATTAGAAACAGTTTTTGCAAAATTAAATATAATTATACCTTACTACAAGCAAATAAGATACTTCAGTAAAATTTTTATAACTCTTAATATTTGGATAAATAATAACAGTAATACATTTTTATAATAAGTTCAACTAAAAACATTTAAAACTTACTTGTAGGGTGGCATATTGGGGTTGACCACTTGGTGCAGAAACTACCTCTCCTTGTGCTATGCTTACGGGAGTGGCCTGTACTAATTCAGCATGAGTATATCCTCCAGGTGTAGTACTAACAGTCCTATAAAGGATTGTTTGAGTTCCACCGGCTCCTTGAGAGTTGGCCACAATGATCCTTTGTGGGGTTATGGTAACTGGTGTTCCTATAGGTGTAGCTCTACCTCCAGATGGAGTAGAAGCAGTAGGTAATGGAGATCGTACAGTTAAGGGACCTAATGTTACAGTGCTACCAGGAGAAGCCGAGACTGCAATAATGGGAGTGGATGGTGTTGCAGGGCTTGGCGTTGCTGGATTGGAAGGCGTTAACCCAGCTGCATAATCTGGCGTTGCAGGTTCAATCTGTACTTGTGTTGGTGGAGTCTGCGGCTGCTGTGGCGGCTGCTGCTGCTGCTGTTGTTGTTGCTGCTGTGGTTGCTGCTGTTGTGACTGAGCTTGACTTGTAGGTTGTTGTGAAACTGTTGCATTGGCATGAGGAGTACTTGTAGGTTGATTATGACTATTTTTGCTTTCTGTTGATGGAGTTTCTTTACTACTCTTATCGGTTTCATGCACTTTTGATTCAGAAGTTTCATGCAGTTTTCTTCTCTTCTTGGACTAAAATAAAAAATACAGATAATTAATATAAATCTCCTTTATAAAGATGATATAATTCTCTATAGTTTAAAATTACTCGTTCTACCAACATAATTAACTGTACAATATTTGAATTAAAAATACTGGTTTACAAAGGCTTTACATTCTTCATCATCAAATTACTTAACTATAATTTATATTCCAAGTTGAAACCTAATCCTATTTGCATCTCAGAATTTCTCAATCTTTATGGAATTCTGCATTCTCGTTTTACTATACAATACCTCTTATATGTAATATACTACAACAAAGATTTCAATTGGTCCCTCTTTTTATTTTCCACTTTATGTTCTCTGATTATCTTATTAATTTTAAAATCAATGGAACAGTTACAATCTTAATCTAGAATCCAAAAAACAACTGCCTTTTTCTCATTAATCCTCAAAATTCAATTCTAAGATTTGATAACTCCCTCCTCCTCTAAATTGGAATCAATCAATTAAATAGATTCGGTACAGCTTTGACTGTATACTATAAGAAACTTGGCAAAAACCACCAAGACCTAAAGAAAATAAAGTTCACCTAACATTTCAAAATATATAGTTGTAGATAAACACTAGGATGAGAGTAAAGGGTGTAATCAAGATAGCAGTTAACAAATATTAACAGCTTATCCGAGTCTAAAGCTGGATGAAATATATCTATCTACTTAAATTTATTTTCATCATGTGTAGTGCTGCTCTAATTCCTTCTAGTTTAACTTTTTAATCACTTTATCTTATCTTACTATTCTGTTTTGCAATCCTCCATCTTCTAGGAATATACATCATTAACTCACTTTATCTGGCAAACGCTTCATGCCAATACTTTTATTCTTCACTTGTAGCATTCCAGTTTCAAAATTATAAAGTAAAAATATATTTCCCTCATTGCTTATCTAACCTCGAAACCCTTGTAATAATAATAATAATAATAATAATAATAATAATAATAATAATAATAATAATATACCTGAGGCACGACGACAGGTGATTCCGTTATTT
Source organism: Armadillidium nasatum (assembly GCA_009176605.1). NCBI lineage: Eukaryota > Metazoa > Arthropoda > Malacostraca > Isopoda > Armadillidiidae > Armadillidium > Armadillidium nasatum. Next base: position 4,560 of record SEYY01024766.1, on the reverse strand, counting down.
CAAGGAGTTTGATTCCACCATCTTTTCTATTCAAGTTGGTTCTGGCTAAAGGTCGACTTAATGGTGTTGTATTTAGTCCAGATGTTCTAAGACCACTACTGCTAATGCGACTGGGAATTCCTTTCATGGGAGCTTCAAAATAAAACAATTAGTTAGAGAAATAAAACCTAATAATTGATTTAAGTACTTTTTTGTTTAAGCAAATTTGGTGTTTTCATTATAAAGTATAACTAAAATAAAAATACTTTGGGAAAGTTTTTGATGAAACCAAAATAAATTCAATAAACAAAATTCTGCATGAAATAGATACAAATTTAACAAAAAGAATTTCGAGAACACACTTACTCATATCAGATTTCCTTGGGGCACCTCTTGATCTTACTGGCACACTAGGAAGCTGATTTTTCTTAACATTTGCCTGAGCATCTGATGAGCGATTTAATAGGTCCATTCTCAATGCGGCTGCTTTTGGCTTTCGTTTCAAAGCAAAATGCTTCGTTAAAGGGACCTAAACAAAAAAAACATTCAATTATGTCAATCAATTTCAATTCAAAGATGCCAAATTATCAAGATGAACAAAGAATATATATAATAATTTATTTATCAAACTAATACTAATAGATTTAAAATAAGTACAATTAACTACATAAATACTTGGGTTAAAAATAAACAATATATTACAATACTGATTTTCCATTATTGGGAATGTAACTTAGGGTTTTTAAACATACTGACAAGATTTTAAACAGAGCCCCTATTTCACTTTTCAAAATACAGATTTTTTAATTAATAATAAATAAAAGGAGAAAAAAAAAATCTCACTGGCTTACCTGCTGACCAGCAGCGGCTAAAAAGGCATTTCTATTAAGATAATTGCACTCCATTGGAAGAAGACCTAATTCACTGTGTTTCTTTACTAATTTCTTCATATCAGATATTAAATCATGTGTCATACGTTGGTTCTCTGTTGGCTCTCTGAAAAATAATAAAGAGTAACAAATTTTCTTCTTTACTTAAACACACATACTATATATATATATATATATATATATATATATATATATATATATATATATATATATATATATATATATATATATATTATATATATATATATATATATATATATATATATATATATTATTATATATCTATATATATATATATCTCAGACATCGTTGAGTGAGGACGTGCTATGTGAGCGCTCCTGAGTCTAAACTGCTACCCTATTTGAAACTGTTTTATTGCAAGTGTTATAATGTCAGGTAGAAATAGTGATAGTGATTTTACTGATATTGAAACTCCCGATGTTGACCATGATGACAAGAGGATTAAAGATTTGACAACGTTTCTTAGCAGTTACAAACCTAAAAAATCTGTAAATTTAAGATCGAAAAAAACAGGATCATCTGCTAGCGGATCGCAACCTACACTTGATTCAAAATTTTTTGAAGAGTTGATAAAACATATGAATTCTGTTCACGAAAAACTTGATGAAATTTGCTCACAATTAAAAATCAGTAATGAAAAATCTGTCAAAAATGAAAATGATATAAGAATGCTTAAAGAAAAAATTAATGACAAGGATAAAAAAATTGATGAACTCGAAACAAGATTGGATGACTTGGAGCGTCGATCACGCAATGATCAAGTTTTGTTAACTGGAGGTAATCTTGAAGATTCCACAATGAATGATGCAGAATTTGTAAAAAATTTGATGTCTACGACTCTTGGAATTGATGATAACTATAGTTTTAAAGTTGAACGAATTGGTAAGTCTAAAAGGGTATTGCTAGTGCATTTTAGCGACGTGACTTTCATCCCGAAACTGTTTAAAACTTTTAGATATGTAAAACCTCCGCATTTATATTTGAATGAATATTTAACACAGAAGAATGCTTTGATAGCTAAAGAATTGCGCTTGATTAAAAAGACACATGGTAATATTTATTCTGTATTTAGTTTTAAAGGTAAAGTTTATGTAAAACTAACTAAGGATGGACCCAAGAAACTTGTTTCAAATATGACGGATGTTAACGAGTATAAAATTATTTAAACTTGACTGCCGTGTACTTTTTTCTGTAATTTAATTATTAGGGTTTAGCATTTGGACTTTTTTGTAACTTACGATATTTGCGTACTTATGAGCGAACTGGATAATTTATTTTTTAACGAGCAGTGTCTTGTAATAAAGAATGTTAACGAGTTAACTAAGCTAAAACTTCTTAAATGGCTCGTTTTCGGTATTAAATCTTAATGTTAGGAGTTTAGTGGCCAACTTTGTAAATTTTATTTCAATGTTAGAATATTATAATTTAAATGTAACTATTATGTTAATAACTGAAACTTGGTTAACTGACTCAACTAGCTGTTTATATAATATTAAAGGTTATAAGAAAATTTGTGTAAATAGGAATAGTAGAGGTGGTGGAGTTTTGATGTATGTTCGAAACGATATTGCTGTTGAAGTGATAGATAATCTTACAGGTATATGTGATTCTCATGAATCGCTATTTATACGCTTTAATTTAAGAGGTTTTGGGAAAGTTATATTGGGTGGAATTTATAGGCCACCTAATGGGTCTATTGCTGATTTTAATATTTTTCTTTTAAATGCTTTGAATGATATTCGTCGGTTGAGTTCCAGGTGTATACTTATGGGAGACTTTAATATAAATTATTTTTGTAATCTAAATATCGATTCCGCCGAATATTTTAATATTCTGGTAAGATTTTGTTACCAATTTTTAATCACAGTGCCAACTTATGTATCACCGGCCAATGTTGATTACTTAAGTTTAATTGATCATATTTGGAGTAATTTACATTGTAATACTGAGGCATTTATTCTTGAATTTTTGGTTGCCGATCATTTTCCAAGTCTCGTATTCTTTGATTTTCAATTAAATGATGCAAGGAAGGTATCTTTCAGAGATTTTTCTGTTGGTAATATTGTTAAATTTAATGAAGCATGTAACAATACAGTTGTTTTTAATGTATCACCTGAGCTCCCCGTTAATGATTTGGTTGAATCTTTCCTCGACTGGGTAAATGGTATTGTAAATAAATTTTTTCCTATAAAAACTAAACAAATTTCATATAAACGGAGCTCATCGCCTTGGATATCTAAATCGATCATGACTTGTGTTAGAAAGAAACATAAATTGTTTAAAATGCTAAAAATCCACCAAATATCCTACGCCCAATTTAAGTCTTATTCAGTTTTATTGAAATACTTATTAAAATATGCAAAACGTAATTATTATAAAAAGAGATTTAATAATTGTAAAAATAGTATAAAAAATAAATGGAATGAAATAAATGATCTCTTGGGTAAGAATAGGACTAATAATGTCACTTGTTTGAGTGTCGGTGATGATGAAATAACTGATGATATCGAGATTGTCGAAACTTTTAATAATTATTTTTCGAATGTTGCAGTGGAAACAGCTGGTCTTGTAGGTGAACCTGTGAATGATTATTTGAATTTATTGCCGAACGTTCAGGAATCGTTTTTTATTTTTCCAAGTACGCCTGATGAGGTTGAGAAAATTATTTCTAACCTTGGGTCCAATAATCCTTTGCTTGATATCCCTGTGAAGTTCTTGAAAATGGCCAGAAGTGAGTTATCTGTTGTCATTTCTGATCTCTTTAATGTTATCGTTGTGCAAGGTAGGTATCCTGATATACTTAAGATAGCCCGAGTAGTGCCTATATATAAAAAAGGTATGAAAACAGATGTATCCAACTATAGACCTATATCTGTTCTTCCTGTTTTGGATAAAATATTTGAAAAGATGTTGCATAGCAGATTGGTAAGTTATTTTAATTCAAATCATTTGTTAAATGAAAATCAGTTTGGATTTTGTAAGGGTAGGGACACACAGCAGGCTGTATTGAAGTTGCTAGATTGCATATTGCCAGTGTTTAATGATTCAACATATTGTATTTGTGTATTCGCGGATTTTTCAAAGGCTTTTGATACTGTTAATCATGATTTATTACTGAAAAAATTAAATAGGTATGGAGTTAGAGGTATTGCACATCAACTGATGACTTCTTTTCTGACTGACAGATTTCAATATGTTAGTTGTAATAACGTACAGTCCAGTGATGTGATTGTGGATGTTGGTGTTCCTCAGGGTAGTTGCCTTGGACCTTTTCTTTACAATGTATACACAAATGACGTGTTTAAAATTTTTGATGAATCTAATTGTGAATGTATAATGTATGCAGATGATACCACTATTGTTGGAAGGGGCTGTGATTTGGATGCATTGTGCCTCTGTATCAATATATATTTACTGAAGTTCACTGACTGGTGTAAGTACAATAAACTGAAACTTAATCCTTTAAAAACAAAATGGATGCTTTTTTCTCCTAAAATTATTCATCATTATCCAAAAGTTTTAGTAAATAATGTTACCATTGAAAGGGTTACTGAATTTAAGTATCTGGGTTTTATTTTAGAAAGAAATTTGAGGTATCATAAACAAGTCAAATTTATAAAAGGTAAACTAGCGATGTTTCTGGGTTTAATTTATAAACTCAGAAATTTCT
>SEYY01024765.1:50000-53393 GCA_009176605.1 Armadillidium nasatum | reverse complement strand
CCCTCAGAGATTGGTGCTACCAATCTCTAAAGAGAAACATTTTAACCTCAAAGGAATCACGATCATCGAAGCAACCCACCCAGCATGTGCCTGACCAAACGAAACCCTACGGGCCACCAATGTTATAGGGTCCTTCGCGTGATGACCAAGCAATACTGGGGGTTAAGAAAACATTTCATAAAGAACACTTGCTTTAATAACATCTTGCTTATCACTAATTATACAACTTTAATATATTAAAATATATTTACACTTCAAAATTAACACCATAAAATCACAAAATTCCACATCCGTCCATTGTATCTTGCATGTCCGTTATTTTCTTCCGAGAGAGGCAGAGCCGTGAAGAGAGTCCCGCCAGCACCCAGATCAGTCCACGCACGCTGATGCCGCAGTCACTTTCTCTCTCCAAAACGCCACCTCCCTCATCGGAACGACGAATATAATTAACTTATTTAAATTCATTAACTCCGAGAACTAACTTTTACCACAGCACTATCAACACGTATTTTCCATTTTCTTCTGTGCAGTATATACAAATCCATACTCCCTATACAGTATCTATTCACATCTTGTTAGGTCCTTACTCCACCGATGTTACAACCTTTCTCTGTTTGTTTATAACTTTTTCACTACTAAATCACTTACTTTTAGTTGGTTGTTAAGTCTCCTATAACACGACTCCCCCTCAGAGATTGGTGCTACCAATCTCTAAAGAGAAACATTTTAACCTCAAAGGAATCACGATCATCGAAGCAACCCACCCAGCATGTGCCTGACCAAACGAAACCCTACGGGCCACCAATGTTATAGGGTCCTCGCGTGTATGACCAAGCAATACTGGGGGTTAAGAAAACATTTCATAAAGAACACTTGCTTTAATAACATCTTGCTTATCACTAATTATACAACTTAGATAATATATTCTATTATAATATATTTACACTTCAAAATTAACACCATAAAATCACAAAATTCCACATCCGTCCATTGTATCTTGCATGTCCGTTATTTTCTTCCGAGAGAGGTAGAGCCGTGAAGAGAGTCCCGCCAGCACCCAGATCAGTCCACGCACGCTGATGCCGCAGTCACTTTCTCTCTCCAGGACATTACTTCCCTCGACGAACAGTACTATTTTACTTAAATTCATAGATTATAACTTTATACCACTTTTCACTATTAACACGTATTTTCCATTTTCTTCTGTGCAGTATATACAAATCCATACTCCCTATACAGTATCTATTCACATCTTGTTAGGTCCTTACTCCACCGATGTTACAACCTTTCTCTGTTTCTTTATAACTTTTTCACTATTAAATCAATTTACTTTTAGTTGGTTGTTAAGTCTCCTATACAATTATATTATAACATAAATATATATATGTATATATATATATATATATATATATATATATATATATATATATATATATATATATATATATATATATATATATATATATATATATATATATATATTACAATATTTTAAATACAATTAATTTAATACTCATTAAGGTATTTAAATTCGGAATTTAAATACATTAAAATTAATGTACAGTCGTGAACAGAAGTTCGTTCCTATTAAGCTGGAAATAAATATTTATATAAAATGGAGATCATTTCATGAAAGCTCATTTTGAATAAAAAGAAAATAAAAACATGAGCGGGGCTTAATTGAACTGCGATTGGCTGAATCTGAGATGATCTCCATTTTATATAAATATTTATTTCCAGCTTAATAGGAACGAACTTTTGTTCACGACTGTACATAGTGTATAAATCCGAATTTATTAAAGCATTGATACATTTAAATACAGCCTAGCTCTCTCTCTCTCTCTCTCTCTCTCTCTCTCTCTCTCTCTCTCTCTCTCTCTCTCTTTCTCTCTCTCTATCTATCTCTCTCTCTTTCTTTCTTTCTTTCATTTTTCTATATATATATATATATATATATATAATATATATATATATATATATATATATATATATATATATATATATATATATATATATATATATAATATTCTAAAATTCAGTAGACCGTTAAAATAATAAAATTTATGTCAGTTTGTCTCATGCATAGTAAATCACTTTAAGACAAGGTTGAATGACGCACCCAGCAACATTTTTGTGATTATCAAGTGTTTCCCTTTAACTGAAATAAGACAATATAAATTTAGTATTGACACTAATTCAAAATGGTGTTTAGGACTCCTACATTCATGAAAATTCAATTAATTTTAATTGCTCAAAGACCATTTTATTAAAGGTCAAAGTGTTTAACGTTTTCGTCAAAATAGCGGTAAATATTTCTTTTCCCAAAACTGTCCGTTCCTTCAATAATATTTTATTCGTGCATAATTTAAAAATAAAAAAGTTGTTGTTCCTCATAGGCTGACAAGAACTATAAACCGTCATTCAAATAATATTTACCACAAATTAATAAATATTTTTCTGAATTCGTACACAACAATGAACCTTCTTTTTTTTGTTTCCGTTTTGAAATATTCAATTTCCTTGCCGCTAAACATATTATGTTCATATTGGTTAAAAGTAATTTTAAATTTTATTACCAAAAATTTTCACTAACATTCGCATAATACTGTCTTAAAACATCTTATGTATTTGTTACTCAACATCAAGGTTGTTTCCGCATTCTCTTTTAATTAACATTTTAGAAAAAAAAAAGAAAAATTGAAAAAAAAATAGACATTTTTCAAGACCATCTCAAGTTTAGGAAGACAAAATTTACGACTTTCGAACTAAGGTTATCTTCTAACTACGAGAAAAGTCATTGACACAAAAGTCACAAACATTTTATTTAATTTATTAATAAAATGAATAACATAAGTCAAAATAAATCCTTGACTTTCTTCTGACCCTTTCCAGGCTCTCTTATCTCTTATTATTATTATTATTATTATTATTATTATTATTATTATTATTATTATTATTATTATTATTATGAGGAAATAAGTGACGGTGATGCAATTATATGCTTAAAAACAATTAAAAAATACTTTTTCTCTTCCAGGTTCAACTAATTGAGAAAATTCCAGGTCCGCCCTCTCTTCCTATAATTGGAAACGCTTTGGACGTTAAAGTAGACCCAAAAGGTAAGAGAATCTCTCAATAATAATAATAATAATAATAATAATAATAATAATAATAATAATAATAATAATAATAATAATAATAATAATAATAATAATGAGGATAATAATGATGATTTTTTAATGAAAATAGCAAGAGAAATTTTTCTTCCCATTGGATTGATATTAAGGGCTGTACTAACGTCACTTTTAGCAGGCTCTTAAGATTCGGCAAGTCATGAGGATTATATAATAATAATAATAATAATAATAATAATAATAATAATAATAATATATA
>SEYY01024765.1:22500-45000 GCA_009176605.1 Armadillidium nasatum | reverse complement strand
GCTTCAGTATCAGAGATAAATTTGTCCTGTAAATGGTATGAAAATGACATTATAATATATATATATATATATATATATATATATATATATATATATATATATATATATATATATATATATATATATATATATATATATATATATATATATATATATATATATATATATATATATATATATATATATATATATATATATATATATATATATATATATATATATATATATATATATATATATATATATATATATATATATATATATATATATATATATATATATATATATATATATATATATATATATATATATATATATATATATATATATATATATATATGGACCTACCGGGGCCCCGACCCCGACCCCGACCCCGACTCCCCGGCCAGGCCCCGGCTAAAAATCAGGGAAAACCGGGGTTTGAGTGCTGTGATTAAAATGGCAAATTATATTATTAAGGGGACAGTCCAACTTCAAAAACTTTTTTAATTTTCAGCCGATTCTCCTGAAATTTTCAGTGTATATAGCTTTTATCCCGGTGAAAAAAAGTCCATTTCTAGCGTTTTTCTGGTTCTATAACGATTAAAAAATTTTTTCTTGAAATTTGATCCTTTTTCAAATGAATGGTGGGGCCAAACCACTTTTCAGAATGACCTGAAATTTGCAACGTTCAGAATTCTATGAGCTACAAAAGTTTCTAACAGATATTTATTCAAAAAGTTATAGGAAAAATATTATAAGCTCAAAACTGATCAACTATCGAATTTTTTTTTTTTTTTAAATCCACTTTTTCGAACAAAAAAATTAAAATAATAAAAAAAACAATTATAACATCTCTTATTTTTGGTCGGTGTATAGAGGAGGGACGGGGTTACAAATTACTCTTTATACTTTATTCGATGCGATTCGTTGGTTTCGAGATATAGCCTCTCAAAAAGGTCGCCTTTTGACGAAATTTTAAAAATTCCCAAAGTTTGATAGGTTATATCTGGCTTGAAACAAATAGCATTTAATAATACACTGAATAAAAGTTGTAGCCCTTTCCCTTTTCTAAACAATATCCAAAAGTAAAAAAATTTGTATGTGTTTTTTTTTTTTTTTAAATAATTTTTTCCTCCAGAAGTACGATTTTTGCAAAAAAATTTCAAGTTCTTATAACTTTTTTTCTAGACGTGATATCAAAAATCTGTTCCCATTAATGCAAAAAATTGAGGTTAAGATTATTCAGTTAAATTTTCTGCTCATGTAGATCAGTGGTTTGACCCAGCTATTCATTTTCTTTTCAACTTTGGGTCTAAATAATTTTCAAACTGTTATAGACAAAAAAATGTTCGAAATCAACATAGAACTTTGGGAAAAAATGCATATACCCTGAAAATTTCAGCTCAATCAGTCAAATAATAAAAAAAAAAGATTTCAAACAAAATATAGGAAAATTAAAGATTTTTCTTCTTCTTTTTCAATATTTTCCTTTTCTATTTCGTTTGACCGCTCCTTTTCTGCTAGTGAATGTTCATCTTTGTGTTTTGATTTTAGATGTTCTCATAAAGATTTGATGAAAACTTTTTACTTGGGGCACGCGGAGATCCTCTTCTAATTTCCTTACTGCAGATGTTACATTTAACTATTTCGAGTCTATCCTCAAACATTGTAAAGTACTACCATACTGCTGAAGCTGATCTTTTAACCATAGTGATTGAAAGCATAAACAAAATAATAATTTTGAAATAGTACAAGTTTGATACACAGCAATAAAATAACAATGATATGCATAAATACAGGTTATATTGATATTTTTATATCTTACATTTTTTCAAATTTTACCTTAGGGTCTTACCTAGGTAAACCTGTCGAATCACTATTGTGAATCAGAAAAAAAAATTCAAAAATTCTTGAACTTTTTTAAAACTGTTATTTTTCAAAATCTGTAATTTTCGGAAAAATTTTCGGAGAAAATGAATTTAATCATTAATTTAAGTGAGTGTTGGCTATTTTACTCCTTCCTTATAATTAAATAAACCTCAATTAATTTATTTCTAATTTTCTTTACCTAAAATTTCAGTGCTTTTGACCTTTTTACAAATTTTAGGCAACCCCGGCCAGAGCCCCGGTCGATCCCTATATATATATATATATATATATATATATATATATATATATATATATATATATATATATATATATATATATATATATATATATATATATATATATATATATATATATATATATATATATATATATATATATATATATATATATATATATATATATATATATATATATATATATATATATATATATATATATATATATATATATATATATATATATATATATATATATATATATATATATATATATTATATATATATATATATATATATATATATATATATATATATATATATATATATATATATATATATATATATATATATATATATATATATATATATATATATATATATATATATATATATATATATATATATCAGATAATTAATAGTAAAGCAAAAAATATATTTTTAATTGAAAATTGAGGAAATTAAGGATAACTATTTCATTTGAAAGATTAACTATTCATTGTTCGTAGTTCAAGATTTCTGCATCATTTTTATTTAATTATAAGATTACTTACTAAATAATTTATCTCTCCAATTCATTCAGAATTAAAATAGGAATTTTTTTTTTCTCGATTTTAGGAAATTCAGTAAAAATTTTTGTTATTTTATTTATTTATTTTTTTCTGTGGGTGGAGGAGGAAAATTGCAGAGTCCCAGTAATTTCCACCAGAGTTGGGTGAATACCGGATATCTGGTCAAGTTAAAGGCCGACATGTCCCGATACACGGCATGTGAAGGTGTGTAAGTCAAAGGAACTTGGAAAGCAGATAAGGAGTTTTTAATATTATTTCGAAAGGACCCAAGGGTGGGTGATTCCTGAAAATTTAGGGAGACTATTCCACTTATCAATGCCCTTGAATGAGATGACCCTCAAGGTTTTAGTTAGAAAGTATTTTGCTTTGTCTAGTGTGCGAAATTTTGTATTAGGAAGATTGGTTGTTTTCTCAGTTTGATTTTGTACTATTAAGTAAGTCAGAAGTTGATCTGCAGTTTAATTTTTGTCTTTAAAGATATGACTGCTTACTGAAAGTGTGTAGTTATCTTGAAGTTTTAGTACGGATAAGCTTTTGAAAAGCGTGGTTGCATGCTCATAGTAACAATTAAACCCTGATAGTATGCGAAATATAGTTTTCTGCATAGGAAGCAGAGGTTGTAACAAGTACTCATAGTCGTAACCTCATATTGAAAAACAACAGAATAATGAGGATGAGGATAAACATGACTGTAGTAAATAAAGGCTTTTAAAAATATATTTTGGAGCATTTTCTCTAATCTTTGCTTAAGATAACTTGCTAACAAGTTATCTTTGAAAGTTAATTTATCATAGAGGATAACACTATTAACACCTGGTAATTTTGCAGACGTTGATCGATTAATGGTTTTACCTTTTGCTTTAACATTAAGCTAAACAGTTTTTTTTATTTGTTATTATCAGATAATGCGTTTTTCGTAAGTAAATAAAACTGTTATAGTGCAAAAAGGCAATATATTTATGACACAGGCGAAACAAATAGTACTTTGTGAAAATCACTTTTTTCGCGCTAGTTTTGACCTAAGAAAAGATGGATAAATTTGAGTATACAATCAGCAATGAAAATAATTCGCATTCGAATTCCTTCCCTCACAGGTTGCGAATCTCTCAGGCAAAGAGAGGAATTGCTGATATGACACATGGAGTCACTGATGTGACGTATGTAGTAAACTTTCTGTTCAATGAAATTAGTGAATTCTCTAAAGGATTTAGACGTGTGAAGTAACATGACAACTGGCAATAAGAAAGAATCTTCATCACAGTAAATATTCGTATGTCAAGGTGAGGTACAATGCGACACTGACTATTGTGTACTTTGGATGCAAAAACAAAACATCTACTCCAATTTGTCTAAAAAAAAATCTTACACCATAAGATTATTTCAGTATTTTAGAACAACACAACAGCTTATACTGAGTGACCTTTTCCTTCTTGCTCTTCCCTTTGAATGTGCTCTTATATAGGAAAATAACTTCAATCCGCTTATCATAAGCATATCTACTTCTTTTTGGCAATCGAGATATTTTTGTCGTATAAGCAGAGACAATGAATATTTATTGATCAGTTTAAATCCAACTTCAACCGGCATTGAACAGAACATACTTTTTATGCTCTCCCAGTTAGTGATCTTGAAAAGTTATGTAAGTATTGTTTTAGCCAGAGGTTCGGATCAAGCAGCGATAGATATGAGCTCCACTGATCATATAAAATGGAAAAAAACACGCATTTTTGCAAGACAATTTATACAAGATGAAATACTTTGTTGATGTGAAGGTTGGGAACAGTTTGATAGATATGTAACTTTTGTAGCTCTGCCCACCTTTCCACTATAAGGCTACGAAATAATATTTTCTGTCATCGTAATTCTGCTATGTTTACTGATAACTTTTAAGCCTTGAGGTAATCATACTGTAGTTCCAAAATATCTATTTCCCAATTGAAAATGAGTAATGTAATACATCTAATTTATATATATATATATATATATATATATATATATATATATATATATATATATATATATATATATATATATATATATATATATATATATATATATATATATATATTCGGCCTCCTGTTCTCCTCTAATTCAACCCTGGACGACTCCGGCAGTCCTCCTCCTACATCTTCTCGTTTCAGAGGTCCCATGCCTTTACTTGTGATTACATTTGATCAGGCGCATGGGTTTCTGAAATCTATGAACATAAGGAAGGAAAGCGGCCCGAATTGTCGAATTGCATTCCTCCCCGAGTTTTAAAGGAGTGTGATTCTGAGCTGGCTCGGCCACTCGTTCAACTCTACTCTCTCTGCCTCAGTACTAATACTTTCCCTCAGTATTGGAAGGGTGCATTGGTCCAGCCTATTCCGAAGAAAGGTAGCCGCTCTGATACTTACAACTATCACCCTATAGCTCTCACTTGTATTCTGTTTAAGATCTTTGAAACTCTTCTCAACTCTCACTTCTTGGACCATCTGGAATCTCATTCCCTTCTTTCTGATCATCAGTAGGACTTTCGACGTTAGAGATCTACTGGTAATATACGTTCCTATCACACAGATTTATTGTCTTCTGCCCTTAGGGACCATGGGAAGACTTATGTGGTGACGTTTGACATATCTAAGACATTTGACCGGTTATGGAATGCGTCACTGCTTTCCAATCTCCCCTCCTTTGAGTTTCCTCCTTCTCTTTGCTTACCTATGTCTAGCTTTCTTTCTAATCGTTCCATCTCGGCTGTTGTTGACGGACCGACTTCTTCTTCTTTTTCTTTCAATAGTGGTGTTCCTTAGGGTTCTGTCTTGTCTCCTACTCTATTCTTACTTTTCATTAATGATCTTCTCAGCTGTTCATCTAACCCTTTCCATTCATATGCCGATGATTCAACCCTTCATTCTTCTACTCATTTCAAATCTGCTCCTTCCTTTGCATCTAGAGTTGTCTCCTGTCTTCATCTTTCCGATTCCATTCTTGCAGATATGGATAGAATTTCCCAGTGGGGTCGTCTCAACCTTGTGAAATTCAACTCTTTTAAAACCTCAACTTCTAGAAATCTCCCTCTCAAAGACATCTAACTTTTCTATTTCTTTCGATGGTTCTCCTATCTCTCCTATTGACAGTATAAACATTCTTGGAATACACATAAACAAAAAAATGTCTTGGAAACCTCACATCACAGTGGTTGCTAGGGCGGCTTCAAAGAAACTGGAAGTTCTGTTTAGACTGCGAGAATTTTTCTCTTCTTCGCAGTTACTCCAATTATACAAAGGTCTCATCCGTCCTTGCATGGAGTACTGCTTTCATATCTGGGGTGGCTCAGGTTTCACCCGTCTTTTTTATAAGGTTGAGTCAAAGACTAAAAGACATTTAAACTGTTCCGCTCTTTTTAATTCACTTGATTCTTTATCTTTGCGACGCGACGTTGGTGTCTTGTCTTTTTTCTATAGGTACTACAGCGGCAAATGCTCGAGGGAACTATCCACCTGTATATATCCACCTTTACGTTGTCCTCGTAGCACAAGGGGTGCATTGTCTGCGCATCAATTTTGCGTGGACATAGGCAACTTCAGGCTTGTTCGCTGTGGTTCCTCCTTCTTTCCTGCTACATCTGTTCTGTGGAACTTTCTCCCATCATATGTGTTTCCTGGGGAATTTAATCTCAATTTCTTTAAAGCCCGCGTCTGCGCTCACCTAAAAAATTGCGCTAGGTTAGTCCTGCAGGGGTCGTTTTTGTTTTTTTAAATTTTTTTACTCTTTTACTTTATTTTTATTCCTCTGACACCCCCTCCTTGAATAGGGCTTTGCCCGTGAGTAGTGGTGATGCGTATATATATATATATATATATATATATATATATATATATATATATATATATATATATATATATATATATATATATATATATATATATATATATATATATATATATATATATATATATATATATATATATATATATATATATATATATATATATATATATATATATATATATATATATATATATAGAGAGAGAGAGAGAGAGAGAGAGAGAGAGAGAATTCCAATTAAATTAATTAAATTGTTCATTCTCCTCACTAGTTGTGAATGTGAAAATGTTTCGTTTTCGTGACGCAATTGCAATCCAAGCAATAACTTTAATTTAATTAACCGTATCAAACCTTGAAAGTAAATTAATAATTATTAAGTTTCTTACATAATAATATGAAATGGTTTGTTAAACGCATTAGAAAACGTTAAAATAAAACCGTTTGAGTGTTACACGCATTAGAAATTGTAAATATACGTTACTGTTAAAGTGAGAAAGGTATAACGGAAAGTTTGAAAAGAAGAATTGGGAAATTACTAGTAGAGAACGCCATCGAAAATAAGCAGACAAAAAATTGTAAAGATTACAATTGATTTATTGGATTTATTGATGAAAAAATAAATTTTAAAGTTTTAGAAAGACTTCTAAAATTATATTTGTATCTTTCATATAATAACAGACTTCAAAAATTAAATATTAGTTTTATTCATAAATTAGTCAAATATTATCTTTATTGTTTTAAGTTTTTTCATTAGTAAGATTTTCAATGTAATCATTTTGAAAAAAAAGAAATGAATTAAATGTGCTTTGATTTGCGAAACCTTTCAAAATAATGACCTTAGTTTGACAGTAATGAAAATTTTTATTTTTTTTATTTTTTTTTTAAACCTTTCATCAGTGATTGATTCCATTAAACGGGAATATTTCAATAAACTTTTTTAAAATTTAGATGAAAAGAAATTGAATATTTGTAGAATTATTCCCAATTATTAAAATTATAGTGTATCATAAATCTTTTAAAAATCAGTTAATATTTGCAAAATTTATTATTTTAATTATTTCAAGTGATTCGAATTTATACATTTATTTAAATCTATAAAAGAGAACCTGTAATAGTTTTTTATTCCCAGAATTATTTACAATTGTCGGAGCCTTTACGTCATATGAATCGGGAATATCTCGGATATGGATTCTCTTTGAACCCTATTTCTTTATTTACAGTGCCGAAGGAGCCGAGGTACGAATAATACTATTATTATTACTAATAATAATAATAATAATAATAATAATAATAATAATAATAATAATAATAATAATAATAATGCACGAAAGGTTTTTAAATTTTAAAGGTCAAATTTAAATCACGTAAAATCTGAAAATTTTTATGCCAAGTTTCAATATTTCTTTATTGTCTTCGCTTTTGAGGCTTTTGACAAACATTTATAGTAGCCACACATACACACACTTTTATATATATATATATATATATATATATATATATATATATATATATATATATATATATATATATATATATATATATATATATATATATATATATATATATATATATATATATATATATATATATATATATATATATATATATATATATAAAGCATGACATGCAATGCATTAAAGGGTTGTGCCATTTTTGTAGTAGCATTAATGCTTGTAACTAATATTTTAATGTTGCTACTCTTATTAATATGTTTTTGGTTCAGGTTATTATTCTAATTGGAAAGATTTCTTTGTTTTCTTTAATTAATTACAAGTTTTATTAAGAAATAGAAACCAAGATGACAAACAAGCGTGAAATAATGAAGACTAATTAAATGTTTTTATTTGTTCTTAACTTTTTTTTTCCTTGGTAAGTATAAATACAAAATAAAAATAGTATCAAACTGTGGTTCGGTGCTTGAAGCAAATAAGATTTGAGAAAACAAAAAATTTCGGACATTGTATTTGTTTACATTTTTATTTATACTTGAATCTTAATTTAATTTCTTATTGATAGTAATATTAGTCGTTCACTCGTGTGTATTATTTTATTTAAATAACAAAACTTATAATAAATGTCTGTAAATAAAATATTGAAATTTTTTTTATTTACTTGGGTCCAAATTGCTCCTGAAGTTAATGGGGAAAACAATAAGAATCATGTCATTTTTTGGAGAAAAAAAAACATACAAAAATTAAAATAAAATGAAATTTAAATTAAGGAAAACAAATTTAATTGATGTTAAAAGAATTTTTGAAGAAGGAAAAAAGTTGTATTTTTAATTTAAATTAACTTTTATTATTACCAATTCCAGAATGTGTTTATTTAATGCGCTAAATAAAAATATTACATAAAAAAGAAATTAAGTTTTGCTGGAATCAAAAAATAATAAAAAATGACAAACATTCTTTGAAAAAGAAAGAAATTTGGACAAAAATTGCTAATAATTTGATCTATTTTTTCGTAGAAGTATTTCACCGACTGGACTGTATCTCGAGATTTTACTCAGTGAACGATGTTCCCATGATGAAAGCCTGGTTGGGTATTTGGCCTTATGTTTTTGTTTTCAGATGTGATGCCGTTGAGGTAAAATATACGCGTATCTCTTATCAATGTTGATGTTATAGTCATTATATTTGTGGAAGCTATTTTTGTTGCAATCTTTCGTAAATTAAATTCCTGTTGTGTTGGTCTTGTGGTACTGGTCAGATGAGCAGAAAGCCATCACAAGCGCAGAGGGAAGTCTGAGTACTCCAACCAAAAGACAATAAAATACACAGACACTGTCAATTTCAATATTTTTATTATTATTATTATTATTATTATTATTATTAAATACATTGTACTAGTAAATTAGGCCATAGCCTCTCTTACTTTACTGCAAGTGGCATAATTTAACTGTGTAGCAGGACGAATTGTAATACTGTGGTTTAGAAGATTAATGAAATAGTTCATTACATGGATCTGTGACTTGCAAAATGATCGACGACTGTAAATAAAGATCTTCTGAACTACATTGGAGGTATCAGTGTTAATTTAAACTCTCTGCAACTTCATAACACCTAATTAAATTTGATATGAAAGAGCCTTCAGTGGGTCAAAATTGTTCTCTCGAGCTGATCTTCGGAACCAATCACTTCTGCTTCTTCAGTTGATCCATCTGCAAATTTTGCCCCCTGATACGCTTGCTTTCTGCAACAACAAAAGTAAAATCAAATGTATTTTTCTGTCAAAGATCTGGATTCATTTAGTAGACTTTTCCCAATATCTTTCCTTTTCTTCATTTCCTCAGTGAAATACTCGACATTTGTTTGCCACTTCAACATCTATTGTACAATACAAGAATATAAACAAAAAAAACAAAAACAAAACAAACAAAGATAAAGAGAAAGCAATATTTAAGAAAGAAAGTCATGCTTTCCTGTCAATCTTTTTTCTAAAATTAACCCCATAGGATATTCTCAATTAAGAGTTTATTTTTATACATGTTATAATAAGGACGGCCGCATGGTTGAAGGCTCTCCAATCTTGTTGTTGTTTTGTCGTTCCGGAATTTTTAATTGTTGCTTTTAATGCTTTGATATACTAATAATTAAATATTTTTTTGCGGTTCCTTAAAAAGAACGCTTCAGAGAAGAATGCTGCATTTACGTATGGCATCTTCCTGTTGTGGTTACCTTTGTAGCACTGAAGCAGTAGGTGCAGTAGTCGATGTTTTTGTTTTATTAGTATTTTTCTTATTATTCGAGCTGATAATGATACTAGTTTTTATTATATATAATGATTCTCTTGTCATTTCTAATGCTTAATTTGCTAACTAACAAATTTTTTTTTTATAATTTATAAATACTAAAGATTGATGCATGACTACTATATTTTTTCACTCATTTATTCTTATTGCAAAAAACACTAAATTTAAATTGCACAATTTTTGGGAACAAATTCTAACTTTTAAACTTGATGGCAGCTTTGAAGATTTACTTTTTTGTCTACCATCTGCATCATTATGACTGTTAATTAGATTATTTTGCTTATTATGAATATATCTTTAAAATAACTTATTAACCATCTTATTTTACTCCGTAGATTATTAAATGTTTTTATATTTTTACAAATAAAGGTAATATTAAGCAGTTCAAAACACATTGACAAAAGCAGTGATTATAGATTCATCGAACCATGGCTTGGAACTGGTCTGTTGACGTCAAAGGGTGAGATTTTAATATTATATCCATCATTTTTGTTATAAAAGATTCGATTTTTATGCAATGAATATTGACCAACAATTTTATCTTCAGGTAAAAAGTGGCAGAGCAGAAGAAAAATGCTGACGCCGGCTTTTCATTTCAAAATTTTAGAAGACTTTATTGAGGTCTTTAACCTACACAGTTCCAAATTTGTCACAAATTTGAAACCAAACGCTAATGGGGAATTATTTAATATTTTTCCATCAATTACTCTTTGTACATTAGATATAATTCTAGGTAAAATTCTATTCCTTATTTAAAATATTTACATTTAAAAGCAAGTAATTTCAGTTATACATGTTGTAAATTTAAATCTTTTTGTGTTGATTATTATTGTATATTTAAAATAATTTCTTTTGATAGAAAGTTTAATAAAAAATGTGAAAAAATAATTTCAGAAACTGCGATGGGAACAAGGATCAATGCTCAAGATAAACCAGACTCAGATTATGTAAAAGCGGTTTACAAGTAAATATTAACAAATATTTGCCCTTTACCTTTAAAAAAAGGAATAATAATAATAATAATAATAATAATAATAATAATAATAATAATAATAATAATAATAATAATAATAATAATAATAATAATAATAATAATAATAATAATAATTATAATAATAATAATAATAATAATTAAGCAGTAGTAATATGCAATGAAAATTGTATATTACTATCCAGTCTACTGGATAATGGCAAAAATAATAATAACTTATTATTATTTTGACAAAATAATAATGATTGTTATTATTGTTATTGTTATTATTATTATTATTATTATTATTATTATTATTATTATTATTATTATTATTATTATTATTATTATTATTATTATTATTATCACCAATATAATTCCATTTTTTAAAAATTGTTTAGAGATAGGAAATGAAAAGTTTTCATAGAGAAATTTAGAGCCTCAGTCAGTCCATATAATTTACTCTACGATTTTAATTTCTTTCCAAATTCTCTTTATATTTTATCTTTATTCATTAAATTAACTTTGAATTTAATTTTGAAATTATTTTTAACAGAATCGGAGAAATTATTCAAGTTAGACAGTGTCGACCTTGGCTTCATCCAAATATTCTTTTCAAATTATTCGGATACGCGAAAGAACATGACGAATGTTTGAGAATCCTTCACGGCTTTTCTTATGACACAATCAGACAAAGAAGACATGAATACGAAATGAAGAAGCAAAAAGAAGAATCAAATGAAAAGGAAGAAGATATATTTGGTATTTTAAAAACCTATTTTAAGTCACAATACTAAACTAAAAATACATTGGTTAGACTGCTTTCTTTTTACAGTTTTCAGTATCATGAGAAATGATAATCATTATTTTCTTATAAAAATTTTTAATTTTCTTTTATTTAATTTTTTCTTATTACTATTGGTAAATGAATGGTTATCAGTATCCCTATTTACTTCAAAGTTTTACTCTTCTCATATCTTTTTCCATAAATTTCGAGGTCCGTTGTTCCTAATATAATCTTTACTCAATATACAATTGAGTGACAGAAATGTCAATGTCATTTGGAATTTCTGTCTCTCACTCTGTCACCATTCTATTTCTGCCTCTTTCACTCTGTCACCTTTCTCTTTCTGTCTCACTCTGTCATCTTTATCTTTCTGTCTCTTTTACTCTGTCACCTTTCTCTTTCTGTCTCTTTGCTTAAATAGCTTACGTGTTTTTCATTATCAAGTAATTTCCAAGAAAAAATTCGTTACTTTTTTAAAAAAAATATTAGTCGTCAAAAGCGGAAATCTGATTTAATTATCTTTTTCCCTGTTATTAATTCTTACGATTATATAAAACATTTATAAAAATAAATGAGGTTAAAATTTATTTAATCTTTAACAAAAGAATGAAGGTAAAATTCTAAAAGAACTCCAATTCTTCTATCATTCCGGTGACTTAGAATTAGTTTTGATTTTGGCGTTGCTGGAAATCTCCAGTAATATATATATATATATATATATATATATATATATATATATATATATATATATATATATATATATATATATATATATATATATATATATATATATATATATATATATATATATATATATATATATATATATATATTTATTTATTTATTTATTTTATTTATTTTACCATTCACCTTTCCCACTCTCGTGGGGTGGTGCCCGTCACAGTTCACTCACACACACATCCACTCTCTATCTCCCCTCCCCTCACCACTGCCCTCCATCTCACTCTGTCCTCCGCGACTCTCCAACCTTCGTCCACATTTAAACCTCTCCCCCCAAATATCTCCCTGACCCCATCCATCCATCTCCATCTCGGCCTTCCCCTCCCCCTTCCTCCCTCTAACTCGGATCTCATCACTCTACCCACCATCCTATTCTCATTCATTCTACACATATGCCCAAACCATCTTAATACACCCTCTTCCGCTCTACGCACTATTCCCCTCTTCCATCCACATATCTCTCTTATTCTTTCGTTTCTGACTCTATCTACCCTCCTTAACCCACATATAGCCTTCAATCCTTTCATCTCAAAAACTTCTAATCTTTTCCTAATCTGAGCATTTATCCCCCATGTCTCACACCCATACAATGCAGATGGTAGACACATACATTCTTACCTTAATTTCTTTTGATATTCGTCCCTTTCTTCCAAACTTCTCTCAGTCCCCCCATCACTTTCATTCCCTCCGTCACTCTATTCTTTATTTCCCCCTCCATCCCTCCTTTTCCCTCCACTAACATTCCCAGATATTTAAACTCTTCTACCTCCTCAAATTTCTCTCCCCCACCTCGACACCCTCCCATTCCTCCCCTCTTGCAGCCTCATCCCTGCCCCCAATCCTCATCACTTTACTCTTTGTTGAGTTTACCCTTAATCCCTTTGACGCACATTCCCTCACAAACTCTTTCACTAACATTCTCAGCTTCTCCCCAGATTCCGCAACTAACACCGCATCATCCGCAAATAACAAGACATTTACCTCCCAATCCCCCTCTCTACTTCTCAACCTAATATCCTTTCCCTTCCCTCTCCATCCCCCTAACAACACCATCCATTAACACATTAAACAGCCACGGAGACATAACACACCCCTGCCTCAGTCCAACTCCCACTTTAAACCATTCAGTCAGTTCCCTCCTCACCCTCACCCTCGCTCTACAGTTCTCATAAAATGATTTAATTCCATTCAATAATCTACCTCTCACTCCTCCCTCTCTTAGAACATCAAAACAGTTTACTCTACAAACTCTATATATATATATATATATATATATATATATATATATATATATATATATATATATATATATATATATATATATATATATATATATATATATATATATATATATATATATAAACAGACCTACAGTATAATCATAAAAAATAAATTTTAAAAATTTGCCTCAAATATATATATATATATATATATATATATATATATATATTATATATATATATATATATAATATATATATATATATATATATATATATATATATATATATATATATATATATATATATATATATATATATATATATATATATATATATATATATTATCTGACTGCTGTCGGATTCGGATGTGTTGGAAACAGCTGGGAGGGAAGAAGGGAGAAGAGCCGGAGAAGAGATTGGAAAGTGGTCTAGAAGTAAGGTGACCATATTTTTCTGACCAATATTCGGGACACTTCTGAACATTGCCCCCCCCCCCTCCAAATACACTGCCCGTAAGGGTTTTAAGGGA
The DNA here is from genome assembly GCA_009176605.1 of Armadillidium nasatum. NCBI lineage: Eukaryota > Metazoa > Arthropoda > Malacostraca > Isopoda > Armadillidiidae > Armadillidium > Armadillidium nasatum. The sequence goes on along the minus strand of SEYY01024765.1, from coordinate 30,531 downwards.
TGTGCAAAGGAGAAAGATTTTTAATATAAAGAAGAAATACGAATGTTGTTTTCAAAAACAAGTCATATGGTTTATTAGTTAAAGACATTCTGAAAAAAAATAAAATACATTTTTGCCTTCTGCTCCCATGCGCCGAGCCCTCTGGCTGTATGGTGGTGTGTCACTGCCTTCTTCTGCTGTCTGGCTGAGTAAATAATTTTTGACAAATCTAAAATTCGGGACAAATATCCGTCTCTAAAAAAATCGGGACTGTCCCGAAAAATTCGGGATGGATGGTCACCTTATCTAAAAGGGATCTGAAGTCTTTTGAAGAAATGTTGAAGTTTTTTCGTCATTGTTATTTAGAAGTAAAATCTGGTCGATAAATTACAGTTTAGGACAATTGGAGAATTATTCTTCGCATTTATTTATTTTCGTCCCACGTAATATTGTAGGAATATGAAGTTTCTGCAGCCGACGCCACCCTGCATCTTGCGCGATATGGTGTAGTGTATAATAATAATAATAATAATAATAATAATAATAATAATAATAATAATAATAATAATAATATATATATATATATATAATATATATATATATATATATATATATATATATATATATATATATATATATATATATATATATATATATATATATATATATATATATATATATATATATATATATATATATATCCTCCGGCAGGCAAAGGCCGGAGTCCTACCAAATTCCACCTGAGCTGGAAAAATCCTATCTTGACCGAAGGAGGCCACCATGTCCAGATACACGGCGTTTGAAAGTGTGAAATCAAAAGAACTTAGAAAAACAGATAAAAGGAGTGAATTCTAGAATTTACCAGTAGAGTACATGTAAGATTGAGCATAGCGGATAAGTCTGGGGTCAGAGAGTTGAACAGAGAAAGAAGAGACGTTGGCCGTCTACAACAGCTGCTATAGAACGACCGGAAAGAAAAGCAGAGAGAAGATCACAGAGAGAAAGATAGATACCGAACGAGGGAAGTTTTGAATCAAAGTTTTGTGCCGGACTCTATCGAAAGGTTTCGGTATGTCCAGCGCGACAGGAAAAGATTCACCGAAATGCCGAAGAGCGGAGGACCAAGAGTCAGAGAGAAGGGAAAGAAGATCACCAGTAGAGTGTTTTTTATAAAAGCTGTACTGGCGGTCAGAGAGGAGATTGGAAGAATTGGGATGTTTCTAAATTTTTCTGTTAAGTATAGATTCGAAAACTTTAAAGAGAACGGAGGTCAACGAAATGGGACTGTAGTTTTGGAGTTGAGAAGGACCCTCCTTCTTTTTCACAGGCTGATATATATATATATATATATATATATATATATATATATATATATATATATATATATATATATATATATATATATATATATATATATATATATATATATATATATATATATTAGAAACTTTTTAAGAGCACTAAACACGCTCGTGCTCTATTAATATAATAAAGGGAACCACTATATAAAACAATAAAAGATAAAACACTAAGACGTTTTAACAAAGAATTAAAACGGAAATAAATAGAGATAGGATAAAACATGTTATTTCGAAGTTATTTAGCTTTCCTATTCGAACTCCTCTAGAAGGCGCTCGAATAAGGAAGCTAAATAACTTCGAAACGTAATGCCCATGTTTTAGCCTATATGTATTTATTTTCGTTTCAATTATATGTTAAAACGTCTTAGTGTTTTATCTTTTATCGTTTTACACAGTGGTTCCCGGTATTATATATATATATATATATATATATATATATATATATATATATATATATATATATATATATATATATATATATATATATATATATATATATATATATATATATATATATATATATATATATATATATATATATATATATATATATATATCGTGTTCACTTTCTAAGATGCGATTTCTCTTCTAAGTTCCTGCATATAAAAAGAAGGAGCACACGTATAGATCTAACAATATGCTTTCGCTTACAACAAACAGATTTGTCTTCTATTTTTAATTTTAATAATTTCAATTGTTGCAGTTGGTAAAAGGAAAAGGTTGGCCTTCTTAGACTTGCTGTTAGAATATTCAGAAGAAGGAAGCAACCTGACAGATGAAGATATTCGAGAAGAAGTAGACACATTTATGTTTGAAGGGCATGACACTACTGCTGCTGCAATCAATTGGACCATTTATTTATTAGGAAGTCACCCTAAGTTCCAGGTTTGTCCTTCTATAAATTTATTTCATTGTTTTAATTAACAAATCTTAAATTTAGAAAAAGAGATATTTTTTTAAAAATAAATATAAAAAACAGAAATATATGTTAAAGGCGCATCGATTTCAGATTTTAACGTTCATAATTTTATAAAACAAACATATAAACTATAGAGTTGCTTTAAAGTAGTTTATTTTCCAGGAAAAAGTCCACGAAGAATTGGATTCAATTTTCGGAGACAGTGATCGACCAGCAACTTCAGGAGATCTTCGTGACATGAAGTATCTTGAATGTTGCATTAAAGAAAGCTTAAGACTTTTCCCTTCAGTTCCTATTATGGCCAGAGAGATTACAGAAGATGCTCACATTGGTAAGCTTTTTGGAACTTTCTCAATTTTTTGGGAAAAAATTCTTTTAAAACTCAATAGAATATTGATTCGTTTTTATCATTAACTGATCAAACATATTTTCAAGGTTTATTGACATTTTGACTGAAAGTTTCCTCACCATTTTAAGTTTTTGTACAGTTTATACCGTTATTCACTAATTTATATGTTACTTCAATCATGAATGATAATTTTTATTTTATATTTATTTGCTGAGAAGTACTTTTGAAAAATATATTTTATTTTTTTTATTTAGTCTTAAAACCACACCATTAACACCTGTATTATTATTATTTTTATTATTATTATTATTATAAAATGTTAATTTCGAGTTTAACACCGTAGATAACTACACAATCCCTAAAGGAACCACAGCTTTAATTACAACTTATAGGCTTCACAGAGATGAGAAACAATTCCCAGATCCGGAGGAATTTATTCCAGATAGATTTTCACCGGATTATCCGATAAAACGACATCCTTACGCTTATATTCCATTTAGTGCTGGACCAAGAAATTGTATTGGTAAGAGAAAATTATTAAGACCTTTTTTCATAATAATAATAATAATAATAATAATAATAATAATAATAATAATAATAATAATAATAATAATAATAATAATAATAATAGTGATATTATTATTATTATTATTATTAATATTATTATTATTATTATTATTATATATTATTATTATTATTATTATTATTATTATTATAGGTCAGAAATTCGCTGTAATGGAAGAAAAAATTGTGTTGAGTTCTTTCTTCCGAAATTATCGAGTAGAGAGTACTGTGAAGAGGGAAGACCTTCTTCTTCGAGGGGAACTGATCCTTAGACCCGAAGACGGAAACTTTGTTAAGCTCTTCCCCAGGAAATGACTCTCTCTCTCTCTCTCTCTCTCTCCCTCTCCCAATTCTACAATTACCATAAAGTCTTTAATGTATTTATGATGCATTAAAGTTAGCTTTAAAAAGATTTTCCTTTTTCTTTTTTGAGGTTGTGAAATATTAAAATTTTGAAGGAAAATTCTATATTGTAAAATAATAGTAATAGTGATAATTTTTATTATGATTATTTTATTACTATTATTCATTTGAAAACTTGCACACTGTTTGACATAGTGATATTTTTACGTGGTAACTTTTTTATCAGTAAAATTAGAGTTACAGCTACTGTAAAAGGGTTACATGAAATAATTATTTTTTTGTAATTCTTATTAAGTTTAATAATGTTTTCAATATAATTTTTTGTTCTTTTCATGGGTTTTAATTGTTGTTTTTTGAAGTTTAAGTATAGTCTATATACAAAAAACACGATTTTAGAATGATTTATTTTTTTAATTTTTTTATTAGCATTGTTAAGCAAAGTAATTTTGTGGAAATATTTAGACCTAATATCTGTAAACTATTTTTAATATTTTAAATAATAATGATTTAGCTAATGTATTAGTTTCATATCTATTATAGAATTCTACGATTGTTTAATCTTCAATTTTAAAATTGTTTCCTATTCCTATTTTTTACTCTTGTAATTATTTTTAATTAATTATAATAATTATTTTTTACTCTAATAAAATGATTAATTATGGTTTTATGTCATGCTAAAGAGTTATAGTTTTGTAGCATCACATCAAACCATAATCATTTTTATTTCCAAAGAGATATATATATATATATATATATATATATATATATATATATATATATATATATATATATATATATATATATATATATATATATATATATATATATATATATATATATATATATATATATATATATATATATATATATTATATATATATATATATATATATATATATATATATATATATATATATATATATATATATATATATATATATATATATATATATATATATATATATATATATATATATATATATATATATATATATATATATATATATATATATATATATATATATATATATATATTACCCTTTTGAGAAAAATATGAGACGTAAACAGTATTTCTTTAGTCATTTTTTCTCTGTGCGTGTTCGTGATTTTATGTCTGTCTTTAAAGCTATAAGTATATACACATATAATTATATATATATATATTTTTTATTTCAATTTTTTTTAAAAAATACCTTTAAATTGAAAGTTGTACTTTTTGTACACTATTATAATAACGCCAGAAAAATAATATTAATGTAAAAAATATGTATGGATAACAGTCATGTTTTTCCCGGTAAATAAAAGTTAAATACATATTTCTACAAAAAAAACAAAAAAACTTAATGTCACTGCAGTTGATAGTTGCAAGAACCACATCCAAACTTCAGGGACACAACTTTATAGTTGTCGTTTTTAAAGATGGTTTTGAAATTGTTGCGATATTGCAAGACTTTTTTTCAGGCTAAGTGAAATAAGTTTCTTGTTTCTAGAGTTTATTAAAAGGATGACGTCATTCCACATCAACACGTAGAAAAAAAAACGCAAATGAATAATATTATATAAAAATTAATATAAATACAGTGGTTGTTAATATGATATTCCGGTGTAATGCTTACCTACTTTAAAACACCGTCCAGAATATCTATTGACTGTCAGTCGGATACGATATAAATAAACAAATAATAATAATAATATCATTTTTTTTTACAAGTCACCACCACTCACGGGCAAAGCCCTATTCAAGGAGGGGATGTTAGAAGAATAAATAATGAATTGTAAAAGAGCATAAAATCCAAAAAATAAAAACTACCCTTTCAGCACCCACCTAACGCAAATTTCTTAGGTGAGCTCAGACGCGGTCTTTAAAGAAATTGAGATTAAATGCGGAGGGAAATACAGAAGATGGAAGAGAGTTCCACAAAACAGATGTGGCAGGAAAGAAGGAGGAACCACAGCTGACAACCCTGGACTTGCTTATATCCACGCAAAACTGATGCGCTGACATTGAACCCCTTGTGCTGCGAGAACGCCAAAAAGGTGGAGGTATACGGGTGGATAGTTTCCTCGAGCATTTGCCACTGTAGTACCTATAAAAAAGAGACAAGGCACCAACATCACGTCGCAGAGATAAAGAGTAAATAGAATTAGAAAGAGAGGGACAGTTTATAAGTCTTTTAGCCTTTGACTCAACCCTATCCAAAAGACGGGGGAAACCTGAGAAATGCCAAATATGAGAGCAGTACTCCATACAAGGGCGGATGAGACCCTTGAAAAATTAAAGTAACTGCGAGGAAGAAAAATATTCTCGCAGTCTAAAAAGAACTCCCATCTTCTTTGAAGTCGCCCTAGCAACCGTTGTGATATGAGGTTTCCAAGACATTTTTTTTTTTTTTTGTTTATGTGAAGGCCAAGGATGTTTATATTGTCAACAGGAAAGATGGGAGAACCATCGAAAGAAATAGAAAAGTTAGAAGGTGTCTTTGAGAGGGAGATTTCTAGAAGTTGAGTTTTTAAAGAGTTGAATTTCACAAGGTTGAGGCGACCCCACTGGGAAATTCTATCCAGATCTGCAAGAATGGAATCGGAAAGATGAAGACGAGAAGCAACTCTAGATGCAAAGGAAGGAGCAGATTTGAAATGAGTAGAAGAATGAGGTTTGAGTCATCGACATATGAATGGATAGGGTTAGATGAACAGCTGAGATCATTAATGAAAAGTAAGAATAGAGTAGGAGACAAGACAGAACCCTAAGGAACACCAATATTGAAAGAAAAAGAAGTCGCTCCATCAGCAACAGCCCCAATGGAACGGTTAGAAAGAAAACTAGACATAAGTAAGCAAAGAGAAGGAGGAGAGCTTGGAAAGCAGTGACGCATTCTATACCCGGTCAAATGCCTTAGATATGTCAAGCGCCACCACGCAAGTTTCCCCATGGTCCTAAGGGCAGAAGGCCATAGATCTGTGAGATAGGAAAGTATATCACCAGTAGACCTTGAACCTCGAAAGCCATACTGATGATCAGAAAGAAGGGAATGAGATTCCAGATGATCTAAGAAATGAGAGATGAGAAGGGTTTCAAAGATCTTAGACAGAATACAAGTGAGAGCTATAGGGCGATAGTTAGAAGGATTAGAGCGGCTACCTTTCTTCGGAATAGGTTGGATTAATGAAGGCTTCCAACACTGAGGGAAAGTACTAGTTTTGAGGCATAGAGAGAAAGGTTAAACGAGTGACGGAGTCAGCTCAGAGGCACACTCCCTTAAAACTAGGGGAGGAATGCCATCCGGGATGCTTGCCTTCCTAACGTTCATAGACTTCAGAAGCCCATGCACCTGGTCAAATGAAATCACAGGCAAAGGCATGGGACATCTGAGAGGAGAAAAAGTAGGAGGAGGGTTACCGGTAGAATTAGAGGAAAATAGGAGGCCTAAGAGATTAGCCTTTTCAGTTGGAGTGTTAGCAACAGAACTATCAGAGCGAATAAGAGAATGAAAGGACAATTTACAGAAATTGTTGGAGATGTTTGTAACAAGAGGACAGAAAGATTTATCAGTAGGAGAATTTAGGAGCTCAGCACACCTTCGTTTGGTGAAAGTCTGCTTTGCTCCTCGAAGAATATCCCTGCAACGATTCCGAGCTGAATGAAAATTAGCGAGAGTGATAGGAGAAGGAGAATTTTTCCACTCTCGAGAACAAGCACGATCGAACCATGGATTTTGAGGAGAGAAAGATTTAGTTGAAGAAGGAATGAACCTGCTCATCCCATCAACGATTACGGCCCCCACCTTATCGGCAGAGCCCGAAGCGTCTTCAGAGACAAAGCAGTCACTCCAGGAATAGTTAGCGTAGAAGCAACGCAAAGCTCCCCAGTCAGCCCGATCAAAGTGCCAGAAGATACGCTTAGGGCAGGGTGGAATAGTTGGAGAGAAAGCATGAAAATTAAGAAAAATTAGATTGTGGTCGGAGTTACCAATAGGTGCGAAGATAGCGTATTTATAGAGAGAAGGACTAGTACTGAAACATAAATCAAGAGTGTTCAAGAATTGGTTGGGACGATCTGGAATGTGTGTTGGTTCTTTAATCAGTTGCTCCAGATCGTTGAGAATGCTGAATGATTCGGCCTACTCTCCCCATGAATCAGTAGGAGAGGAACCTAACCATTCAGTGTTGTGTACGATGAAATCCCCTATATTGAGGACCTCAATATTTGGATGTGAAGATGTAACAGTCTCGTGAGAAGTAGTTAGGTACTCAAAAATGGTAGAAAAATCTGTTCTATTGGGAGAACAGTAGCAGAAGCACAAGATTATTGAAGTGGTAGGAAGAAAGATTTTAAGCCATAGAACATCGAAGTTAGGAGATTCAAGATTCACAAGACGTGTTACCGGAGTGTTGGTGTTAACATAGGCACAAACTCCACCCTTAGAACGAAAATTATGAAATAAGTTATAGTTAGATATATTAAAAAAGTTAGAAGAGGAATTCTTTGATATCTG